>CM053026.1:41613169-41873169 GCA_028564925.1 Lithobates sylvaticus | reverse complement strand
GGAGCGATTGGCTCCTAATGCCACGTACATACGGTCGAAATTCCGACCGTGTGTACACGGCATAACTTTTGCGGGAGGATGCCCCCATGCATCGGCATATATAAATGGTGCATGTATGCCCATCATTAGAAGTGGGTGGATGAAGGGAGGTATTCTAATGGTGGGCATACCCACCAATCAATCTCTTTTTTTCGTTCAGCCAAGAGGCTGCATGAAAAAAAAAAAGATTACAATATATGTCCAGTATGTTGCTGGACTTTGAATGGTTATACCAGAATGATGCCTGCAGGTTTAGGTATCATCTTGGTATCATTCTTTTCAGCCAGTGATCGGCTTTCATGTAAAAGCAATTCTAGCGGGTAATTAGCCTCTAGACTGCTTTTACAAGCAGTAGGAGGGAATGTCCCCCCTCCCGGATATAAACCGCGCCATTGGGAAATTGGGAAAGCATTTTATCACACCAATCTTGGTGTGGTCAGATGCTTTGAGGGCAGAGGAAAGATCTAGGGTCTAATAGACCCCAATTTTTTCAAAAAAAGAGTACCTGTCACTGCCTATTGCTATCATAGGGGATATTTACATTCCCTGAGATAACAATAAAAATCATAACAAAGAAAAAAAATGGAAGGAACAGTTTAAAAATAGAATAAAAAAGCTAAATAAATAAAAAAAAAAAACTAAAAAAAAAAAAAAAAAGCACCCCTGCCCCCCCTTCTCTTGCGCAAAGGCGTACACAAGCGTTGGTCTGGCGTCATATGTAAACAGCAATTGCAGCATGCATGTGAGGTATCACCGCGAAGGTCAGATCGAGGGCAGTAATTTTAGCAGTAGACCTCCTCCGTGAATCTAATGTGGTATCATGTAAAGGCTTTTAAAGGCTTTTAAAAATGTATGTAGTTTGTCGCCACTGCGTGTTTGTGCGCAATTTTAAAGCATGTCGTGTTTGGTATCCATGTACTCGGCCTAAGATCATATTTTTTATTTCATCAAAAATTTGAGCAATATAGTGTGTTTTAGTGCATTAAAATAAAAAAAAGTGTATTTTTTCCACAAAAAATGCGTTTGAAAAATCGCTGCGCAAATACTGTGTGGAAAAAAAAAATGCAACACCCACCATTTTAATCTGTAGGGCCTTTGCTTTAACAATATATATAGTGTTTGGGGGTTCAACGTAATTTTCTTGCAAAAAAAAAAATATGTTTTCATGTAAACAAAAAGTGTCAGAAAGGGCTTTGTCTTCAAGTGGTTAGAAGAGTGGGTGACGTGTGACATAGGCTTCTAAATGTTGTGCATAAAATGCCAGGACAGTTCAAACCCCCCCCAAATGACCCCATTTTGGAAAGTAGACACCCCAAGCTATTTGCTGAGAGCAATGTTGAGCCCATTAAATATTTTTTTTTTTTGTCCCAAGAGATTGAATAATGAAAAAAAAAAAAATATATATATTTTTTTTACAAAAAGTTGTCACTAAATGATATATTGCTCAAACATGTCATGGGCATATGTGGAAATACACCCCAAAATACATTCTGTTGCTTCTCCTGAGTACGGGGATACCACATGTGTGGGACTTTTTGGGAGCCTAGCTGCGTACGGAACCCCAAAAACCAAGCACCGCCTTCAGGCTTTCTAAGGGAGTAATTTTTTTATTTCACTTCTCACTGCCAATCACAGTTTCGGAGGCCATGGAATGCCCAGATGGCATAAAACCCCCCAAAATGACCCCATTTTGGAAAGTAGACACCCCAAGCTATTTGCTGAGAGGTATTGTGAGTATTTTGCAGATGTCGCTTTTTGTCACAAAGTTTTGAAAATTGAAAAAAGAAAAAAAAAATTTTTTTTCTTTACTTTCTTCATTTTCAAAAACAAATGAGAGCTGTAAAATACTCACCATGCCTCTCAACAAATAGCTTGGGGTGTCTACTTTCCAAAATGGGGTCATTTGGGGGGGTTTTGTGCTATTTTGGCATTTTATGGCCTTCGAAACCGTGATAGGTAGTGAGGAGTGAAATCAAAAATTTGCACCCTTAGAAATCCTGAAGGCGGTGCTTGGGTTTCGGGGCCCCGTACGCGGCTAGGCTCCCAAAAAGTCCCACACATGTGGTATCCCCATACTCAGGAGAAGCAGCAAAATGTATTTTGGGGTGCAATTCCACATATAACTATGGCATGTGTGAGCAATATATCATTTAGTGACAACTTTTTGAAGAAAAAAAAATTATTTTTTATTTTGTCTTTATTCAATCACTTGGGACTAAAAAAAAAAATATTCAATGGGCTCAACATGCCTCTCAGCAAATAGCTTGGGGTGTCTACTTTCCAAAATGGGGTCATTTGGGGGGGTTTTGTACTTCTCTGCCATTTTAGCACCTCAAGAAATGAAATAGGCAGTCATAAATTAAAAGCGGTGTAAATTCCAGAAAATGTACTCTAGTTTGTAGACGCTATAACTTTTGCGCAAACCAATAAATATACGCTTATTGGCATTTTTTTTACTAAAGACATGTGGCTGAATACATTTTGGCCCAAATGTTTGACTAAAATTGAGTTTATTAGATTTTTTTTATAACAAAAAGTAGAAAATCTCTTTTTTTTTCAAAATTTTCGCTCTTTTTCCGTTTATATCGCAAAAAATAAAAATCACAGAGGCAATCAAATACCATCAAAAGAAAGCTCTATTTGTGGGAAGAAAAGGACGCAAATTTCGTTTCGTTACAAAATTGCATGACCGCACAATTACCAGTTAAAGTAGTGCAGTGCGAAATTGAAAAAAGACCTCTGGTCCTTAAGCTGACAATTGGTCCGGGGCTGAAGTGGTTAAAGTGTCAATAAGACAATCCCTTTTTTTTTTTTTTTTTTTTTTTCTGGATGTCCTCCTGGGCTTGGGTCATCGAACTGGTTAACGATAGGAATTAAACCAACGGTAGGGTGTACTGTATTGTAATGATATTATACACTTATACGCATATGCATTTATATAGATAAGTACTAAATAGGCGAGAATAGACTAGGTCTCAAGATTTTCCTGTTCCCCCACTCTTCTCAATAGCCCCCCTCTTTTTTTTTTTCTCTCTCTCTCTCCCCTCCTCCTCCCTCTTCCCCCCCCCCGGCCCCCCGCCCCTGTCTACCCCTAGGATTGCATGGGATATTGCACGATTTTTTCTTCCTCTTTAATATAAACAATATATAAAAATAAATTTGACTGGGGAGGGCACCGATCTGCTGGGGGAAGTGTTCATGTACCCCAAATAGGGACCTTATTTATTAAGGGTTGACTTAGATTAGTCGTAGATTAGGATACAAACATGTAGTGTGAATGGAATGAGAGAGTAATTTTATTAAAGAATATTATTTAGATAATAAAATTTTTTTTTTTTTTTTTCCCCTCCCTCTCCCTTTTTTGTTCCTATCCTGGTGGAACCTTTATAATGATCAAAACATGTTCATATAATATTAGAGGATTAAATGCAACCTCCAAGAGACTTCAAGTTCTGCAGTCATGCCATAGACAAAACATCGGAATACTTATGCTCCAGGAGACACATTTCTGTACAGATCATATTCCCATCATACGAAATAGGCACTATCCAACATGGTACCACGACTCTTTTGCATACTCAAAATCTCGAGGGGTTGCTATCGCCATACATAAATCTGTACCACACCAAATAGTGGAAATTTATAGAAATAAAGATGGAAGAGGGCTCTTGCTGAAGGTCAATATCTTTGGCAAGAAATATACCTTTATTAATATATACCTGCCTAACTATGACCAAATTGAATTCGGGACACAACTCCTCACAGATTTAATGAGTAAAGCAGAAGGGACTACGGTAATTGGTGGAGACTTTAATTTTATTTTCGATCCTGAATTAGATACTTCAGCTCCCCCAAAAAAAGAAAAAAATACTGCAAGAAAAAAGTTTGCAGAAATGATGAATAGGCATCACCTGGTAGATGTATGGAGAATGGCATATCCGGGGGATAGGGATTACACGTTCCTATCAAAGGTACATGGAACCTATCACCGAATAGACTACCTCCTAGTAAACCAACAAGGACTGCCGGAGCTCTCTTCCCCGGAGATTGGCAGTGCTATATGGTCAGACCATGCACCTATTTATATTACACTGACTATAGATAAAGAGAAAAAAACAAGGAATTCCTGGAGACTTAATGATAACCTGCTATTTGATGAAGCATGCTTAATAGAGATTAGGGAAGCAATAACAAATTTTTCGGTAGATCATGTGGGAGATAACACTTCCCCACCCAATCAATGGGAAACACTAAAACCTGCTATTTGATGAAGCATGCTTAATAGAGATTAGGGAAGCAATAACAAATTTTTCTATTTATTAAACATGGGTCTAGATTAAAAAAAATGAAAGGAAATAAAATAATCCAACTATCTAGAGAAATAGAAAAACTAGGAAAAGAACATAAGCAAACGATGGGACAGGAGGCATTAAAAACATTAACTACTAAAAAAAACGAGCTTAAAATACTACTAGACGAAGAAACCCTACAAAGCCGAGATAAAATACGGTCTCTAAACTATGTCCAAGGAAACAAAACAGGGAAGTTACTCGCGACGAAGATACGCCAACAGACAAATTTAACCTCAATTATAAAAATTAAAACTGAAATAGGCAATTACGTTCATAAACCAAAAGATATCGTCGAAACTTTTCGAAATTTTTATACTAAGCTATACAACATTCCCAATCCATTGGCAGAAAAGAATCCCGAAGTCTTTCAACAGCAGGTCCAAGAATATATAAACAATACTCCGATACAAGCATTGAATGCTCTAGATAAAGAACAGCTTGAGGAAGAGATAACAGAGGACGAAATTAAAAATGTAATAAACTCCCTGGTAATAGGGAAAAGCCCAGGCCCGGATGGTTTTACTCCGAGGTTCTATAAAACGTTTAAAGATCTACTTATTCCAATTATGAAGCATCTATTCAATAAGGTAACAATTATTCAACCTTTTGTCCCACAGGGAATGCAAGCTTACATCTCTCTTATACCTAAACCCGAAAAAGATCTCACTACCTGTGGCAGCTATCGACCTATCTCGCTTACGAACATTGATCTTAGGATATACTCTAAAGTTATTGCCAACAGACTAACCCCTATACTTCCAAATTATATACACCTGGACCAAGCGGGTTTTGTAAAGGGGAGAGAAGCAAGAGATAATACCTCAAAAACAATAACGCTTATGGACTATGCCCGGAGACACGCCATCCCATCCTGTCTTCTGACGGTAGACGCCGAAAAAGCATTTGACAGGGTGGGATGGTGTTTTCTCGAAGAGACACTGAAGCAATGGGGAATGGGACCAAATTTATTAGAAAAAATAATGGTATTATACCAAAAACCCATTGCCAGAATTAGAGCAGTGGGAGATATCTCTGAACCCATAATGATAACTAACGGAACTAGACAGGGCTGTCCTCTGTCTCCTCTACTATACGTGCTGGTCATGGAACACCTAGCAATAGCCATCCGGAAAAATATAGATATACAGGGGCTAAGGGTAGGGGAGACAGAGTACAAATTGTCGGTTTACGCAGATGATTTGTTGGTATATATAACAAACCCGGTAATAACACTTCCAAACTTAATACAGGAATTTGATAAATTTGCCAAAGTTAGTAACTTTAAAGTAAATTACAGTAAATCTGAAATAATGGATATTATACTTCCTGAGGATAAAATAGAAATAATTAGGACTAACTTCCCTTTTAAATGGCAACCCCTAGCAGTAAAATATTTAGGTATCTATATCCCCAAAGATCTAGATAAATTATATGAACTTAATTACCTCCCAATCATAAATAAAATAACAAAGTTAATACAACAATACGCAAAAAGAAACCACTCATGGATAGGGAGGATAAACATAATAAAAATGGATATTTTACCTAAGATTTTATATATATTCCAGGCAATACCTCTCTTCCCTGTAAAGAAATTGCTAAATCAAATACGAAAGGTTATAGGGAGCTTTATCTGGGCCGGGAAACCTGCTAGAATTAGCAGGTCAATACTGATCCGTCCCAAGGAGGAAGGAGGACTGGCACTCCCGGATATTTCGACATACTTAAAAGCGGCCTTAATAACCAGAATTATAGATTGGTTTCATAATAAGGACTCCAAAGAATGGGTCAGATTGGAAGAAGAGATCTCAACTATTAGCCTAAAGTCCCTGCCCTGGATTAGAAAGGAAAGACGTCCATTAGACGGGGACATGCCGTATTTTGCGGGTCGAGCCTTGAGAGTATGGGACGGACTAGTAAAACAAGGCAAAGGTTCAACATATATAGGGCCAATGACCCCCATATTTGACAACCCTGAATTTCCACAGGCAATGAAAGTAGGAACCTTCCTAAAATGGAACAAAAAACAAGATACCAGAATTAGAGACACAATAGAGCAAGGTAAGATAATACCATTTGAGGCGATGGGTATAGAATATAAAAATAATTGGATTCAGTACTGGCAATTATATAAATATATTTCTTGTATAATAAAAGAAGATATAATTGACAGACCTTTACTAGCTCTGGAAGAAATATTGATAGAAGAACAGAAACCGACTCATAACCTGTCTACTGTATATAAACATCTAATGAATAATAATAAGGTAAAAGAGATGACATACATAAAAAGGTGGGAAGAAGAATTAGAAAGGGATATTCCTAAAGAAAAATGGAAGGAAGCTTTCAAGATTGTTCATAAACTATCTAAATCTAGTAGAGATCAGGAAAGGAACTATAAAATGTTGACAAGATGGTATCGGTGTCCAGCAGATATGAATAAAATCAATCCTGAAAATAGTAATATATGTTGGAGATGCTCTCAAGCCGTCGGGACAATGTCACATATATGGTTTGACTGTCCCAGAGTATATTGTTTCTGGGAACAGATATATAAAACATACACTTTAATGACAGGAATAGAAATCCAACCCGATATCTTGATGTCAATAATGTCCATGAATATGGGATCGGTTAAAAAAGTAAAAAAAGGAATCTTGAAATATTTTGTAACAGCAGCAAGAACTATTATAGCCAGGAAATGGAAAAACAACAGGTGCCCTAATATAGATGAGTGGGAGACAGAGATGGACGAAATGTGTAAAATGGAGACAAGATGGGAAAAGGAGGATGCGAACAGAGAGGAAACAAACAATGCTTGGCAGACTTGGTCAAGACTCAAAATATTACACCCAGGATGGAAGGATCTAGTAAGAGAGAGGTAGGGGACTTACGGTTTCCTGTTTCCCCTCCCCCCCCCCCCTTTTTTTTTTTTTTTTTTTTTTTTGTTTGTTGTGTGAGTTGATGGATGTGAATGTCAGATGTGTGAGTTGAGGCAAGGTGTTAGCAAACCCATGGAGACACAAGGAATGCTAAATGATTATAGATGGGTGAGTTATAATTTAATACATAAGTGCAATATAAATAGGTAGGCACCTTTTGTATAAATGTAATTGTATGTTTACTTGTAAATATAAAACTTTTTGATAAATAAAGATATATAAAAAAAAAAAAAAAAAAGAAGAGAAACATCATAGAATTAAATTTAACAAGACAGTGAGATGACTATAATGGTTTGGCAACAAGAAAACAAGATTCAACTAATAAAGATATGGCCAGTAGGCAATTCCTAAATGTTGGACGGTCTTTAGTGGTTAGTATAGACCAGGGGGGGTCAAACTCTATTTCATCGCAGGCCGCATTAGCAGTGTGGTTGCCCTAAAAGGGCTGGTTGTATCTGGGATGCAATACGTAAGAAATGTTGGGTTCAAGAGTACGTTACGTACAGAGTGCAGAACTCAGGATTATACTATGTACAGAGTGCTGTATACAGAGTGCAGAGCTCAGGAGTGTGCTATATACAGGGTGCAGAGCTCAGGAGTGTGCTGTGTACAGAGTGTAGAGCTCAGGAGTGTGCTGTGTACAGAGTTCAGAGCTCAGGAGTGTGCTGTGTACAGAGTTCAGAGCTCAGGAGTGTGCTGTATACAGAGTGCAGAGCTCAGGAGTGTGCTGTGTACAGGCTGCATTTTATGTGACACAAGCTGCATTTGGTGGACACAGGCTGCATGTGGTGGGACACAGGCTGCATGTGGTGGGACACAGGCTGCATGTGGTGGGACACAGGCTGCATTTGGTGGGACACAGGCTGCATGTGGTGGGACACAGGCTGCATGTGGTGGGACACAGGCTGCATGTGGTGGGACACAGGCTGCATTTGGTGGGACACAGGCTGCATTTGGTGGGACACAGGCTGCATTTTGTGTGACACAAGCTGCATTTTATATGACACAGGCTGCATTTTATGGACACAGGCTGCATGTAATGAAGGACTCCGCTGGGGGCACCTGATGTAAGGACGGACTCCGCTGGGGACACCTGATGGCATCTAGTGGCAGGCGACGTGGCTAGTGACATGCCCTGGGCCCCCACTGATTCTACATTATGGTGAGTTTAATGATTTAATTTTATATTACAATGTAATAATAGAAATAATCAATCATCCTGACACCATAACAATCATGGTGCCGGGATGATTGAAGTGCTAACACCAGGTTTTTGTAATATCTCTATCTGCTGATTGTTAAACTTTCTAGAATACACATATTTCTATTGTTGTGTAGAATCTGGGTCTGCTGTCCCTTCATCCCTCTCTCCCTCCATCCCTTGTTCATCTCAGACGCTAACCACACCACCTTAGAGCCACGCCCACTATTTCACCAAATGGGAGGGGTCAAAAAGGAAGGGCGGGGTCTGGCGCCCCCCCCATCCTAAAACTTCACCAGCCGCCACTGTCTAGAATCTGCTGCAGCAATAATTGCATTTATAAAGCCAAAATAAATTGCATTTTCCCTGCAAGCTGCCTTTATTTTGCTCAGAAACAGCTGGGGAGCCAGTGTGTATGATGAGGCCACAATGTAGTGCACTGGGAACAAGATTAGAGATTTTTTGGATACATTCTGGTGTCCCCTTTGACTTTGTATATGTAGCGATGTAGTTGCCGCTAGTACCAGACAATCCACCAATTCACCCCGCTGCCAGACTTCATACATCACTTGCAGAGACAATGAACAGTCTTTCGCTGGTTTTGTTTTTGTTGATTTATTGGGGGGTACAACTCGGATGGGAAAAGGGTATATGGGATGCCCAAAGAATCGTTTGTTTGCCATCATATTTTAAAGATTATCTTCCTAGCACAAAGTTAGAGCCATAAGAATTATGTGCCTCTATATTTAGTATAATTCTTCTCCTGCATCTCCATGCAGACTGTTGCACAGACTATTCCTTCTAAGATTTCCCCATCCATTACCGTGTAAAAGGGTGAGGACATCACTCCTGACTGTGTAATGCCCCGTACACACGGTTGGAAATTCCGACCACAAAATCCGTCTGATTTTTTTCGACGGATTTTGTCTGACACTGGTGTTGCATACACACGGTTGGACAAAGTTGTCCGAAAATCCGATCATTCTGAACGCGGAGATGTTCGTTGCGTACGACGGAACTACGTAGAGGCTATTAGCCAATAGCTTTGGTCTTGTAATGTGATCTGAGCATGCGTGGCACTTTGTTCATCGGAATTCTCTACACACGATCGGAAAAAGGCTGATCGGACTTTGTTGTCGGAAAATTTGAGAGCAGGATCTGAATGAATGAATTATTATTATTATTATTATTATACAGGATTTATATAGCGCCAACAGTTTGCGCAGCGCTTTACAACATGAGGGCAGACAGTACAATTACAATACAAATCAATACAGGAGGGATCAGAGGGCCCTGCTCGTTGGAGCTTACAATCTAGAAGGGAGGGTCAATTGGAACAAAAAGTGGGGGGATGAGCTGATGGAGAAAATGAAAATACGGTTGTTATGTGTGGGTAGGATATGCTTCTCTGAAGAGAAGGGTTTTCAGGGATCGTCTAAAAGCTAATAGAGTTGGAGAAAGGCGGACAGATTGGGGTAGGGCATTCCATAGGATTGGAGAGGCTCTGGAAAAGTCCTGGAGGTGAGCATGGGAGGAAGTGATGAGGGAGCTATAGAGCAGGAGGTCTTGAGAGGAACGAAGAGAACGAGTAGGTTGGTATTTAGAGACTAGGCTAGTGATGTAGCTGGGGACGAAATTGTGGATGGCTTTGTACGTAGTTGTTAGTATTTTGAATTTAATTCAAAATGAATGACTTGTATATGAATGACTTGACTTGTATAGAATGACTTGTATAGCGCAAACTATGCGAACTGAATCGCCTCAGGGCGCTTTTTGCCACTGGTGTCCATCTGTGGTATAGTGCGGTCCTTGCCCTGTGGGGTCCTGACACGCTTACAAACACATACAACATACACATATTTGGCCAATTTTATCGACAGGATCTAATTAACCTACCAGCATGTCTTTGGAGTGTGGGAGGAAACCCACGCAAGCACAGGGAGAATATGCAAACTCCAGGCAGAAGGTGTCATGGTCGGGATTTGAACCAGCGATCCTATTACTGCTAGGTGAAAGTGCTAACCACTACACCACTGTGCTGCCCTGTGCTGATCTCAAATTTTTTCCGTCGGAAAAGTCCGATGGAGCCCACACACAGTCGGATTTTCCAACAACATGGTCCGATAGGACATTTTCCGTCGCAAATTCCGACCGTGTGTACGGGGCATAAGAGTGATGGTCCCAGAACTTCTTCTCTCATGCCCAAAACTTCTTGAAGTGAAATAATGTCACATCCTCTTCTATGGAGCAATAAGGACCCCCCTCTAAATGAGTCCCTAAGCTGGTTCTGGTTGCTCGCTGCTACTGGGCCTGAGGCCTGCAGTACCTCACCCCGGAGGCCCAGTAGTTTAAAAGCATATTTGTCTTGGATGGTGGACTACTGTTCCCAGCTAGCCCAGCTTGCAAATTATGTGCCCTCAGGCTACATCGATTTGACACATATCCCCACAGTCTCTCCTCTGATCCAGGATACCCCATCATTCACCGTGTAAATGATGAATACTTTGCTAATGACCGTGTGGAAGCAAAGTTCCCTCACAGACTTCCTGGCACATCCAGCCCTCCACTGTGGTAACACTCACCGACCTTTCACTGCCCTGAGTCCTTAATGAGGAACTTGACCGGACCATACGTTCCAACAGCTTCACCTGCCCCTCTGCTCCAGGAGTTCTTTATCACCGACCGTGTGGTGACAAAGACATTGCCAATGACCGTGTAGAGGCAAAGTTCCTTCACAACTCTCCCCGGGCCTCCTCCTGCGATCGGTACACCCTTCCCCCCCAGATGGGGGTGCCCTCCTGCTGCTGCCTAGTATTCCATTCCTCACTTCATTCAGCCGACATCTCCCCCCAGTGGCATGTTACCTCAGCTTATATAGGAGGCCCGCCCCCTGCCAATAACAATTGGGGATTGGTCAGGGCTCCCACATGAGCTGCCTGTCACTCCAGCTCTAGGCCCAGCCAGTCTTCCAGAATATTCTCCCTGGAAGCATGGGAGGCGCCTCAGAACTAGAGCACAGGTGCTACTCTGACCACTCCCAGCCCCCAGGTCAAAACAGACAGGCCTAGTTTGCAGCATAAGCCTGTCTAAACAGTTCCTAGTAAAACAAAAAAAAAAAAAACATTACTAGCACCTACCTATTGGTAGAGGGTGCTACATTCACCCCCCACCAAAATCACAGCTGTCCTCAGCTGTGGAATATCATTTTCCCAAAATTCCTCCTGGGCCCAGGAGTAAATGCATTCCATATAATTTGGTTGGATGGGGGAAAGAGCAAAAACTTGTATGGGGGTACAAAAATATAATATATACACTCTGTTCATATATTTACATTGTACATCTTATACACACATCCTACTCTACAGGTCCCTGTAGCTACATCCATACAAGCGGAGGCAGAGCACTACTCCCTTGAGAGGTCTTCATCTATTGTCCCGCGGTGGAGATGGACAGCCGTCCCATGCCTGCGTTCCTAAGAGAAGACAAAACATACACGCAATCTATCTATACAACTATCTATACAACATTCACCAGGCAGAGGGGGTTATCATCCTCCACTTGGTGAATAAAAAGGTGGCATGCTGTTCTCTGTTTTTACTGTCACTCCCGCAAGAGGGATCTAATGGGACCTCCTACAGAGTACAGCCTAAACAGACATGGCAATGACCAAAAAAACAGGAAACCTTCTAGTTGCTACTAGTTGGAGGGGCCCCTCCCAAAAGTCAGGTAGAATGAAGGTTTAACAGGAACAGTGCACCCTAGTGTGACTGTAGGTCATAGAGAGAAAAGATTCTACATTATAGAGAAAAAAAGGTTGAATGTGCCAAACCTAACTCTATTAGTCCAAGATTATTCGACATAGAGAGAAAAGATTTGACATAAAGATTCGACGAAGCAGTCGCTGCGAGCGGACATTTATGGTAAAATGCTCCGCCCATAGGCTATAGAAGAATTCTAATGTTGGTTGACTAGTAATAATAATTAATAAATATAATTATTACTAGTGTCATACATTAGAATTCTACTATAGCTTGTAGGCGGAACATTCAACCGTAAATGTACGATTGCGGCATCGTACAGTTTAGCTGCTCCGTTGAATCTTCTTAGAACATTCGACAGACACCATAAGCCTTCAATGACAGATTCGACCTTAATTATTTTGGATTTTCGGATTAATGCATTTTTTAACGAAACAAAATAAATAAAAACTAATTTCGGGAGTAACTAAATAAAGGAATTTTTCGGACGAAAACAAAATTCCGAAACAAAATATTTCAGTGTGCATATGTCTAACTCGGAGTGTATTTGGCTGATTTAAACTCAGGGTTCAATTACCGTATATACTCGAGTATAGGCCGACCCGAATATAAGCCGAGGCACCTAATTTTACCACAAAAAACTGGGAAAACTTATTGACTCGAGTATAAGCCTAGGGTGAGAAATGCGCAGCTACTGTAAGTTGAAAAGAGGGTCAATAATGCCCATTTGCAGCCTCACTGTGCCCATTTGCAGCCATAGGTCCCACAAACCTCAAACTCGGTAGTTAAGGGTTCCTAGATGCCCCCTAGCGGTAGCCAACATTTGGGGTCTCTGAACCCAAAGGGTCCCGAAATGACATTGCTGCAGATGGACACAGTTGACCAACTTTGGGGCCCCGTATCTCGGGGCCACTTAGTGCTAGGAACTCCAAATTTGATTTGCAAACCCAGTGGAACTAGCACTACAACATATCCCATACTGCAGCAGAGAATGACATTTTCCGAACCGACTTTGGGGCCCCGTATCTCGGGGCCACTTGGTGCTAGGAACCCCATCTTTGGATATGTTGTAGTGTTAATTGGGTTTGCATACCAAAATTTGGGGTTCCTAGCACCAAGTGGCCCCGAGATACGGGGCCCCAAAGTTGGTTCGTAAAATGTCATTCTCTGCTGCAGAAAAGTGCTTGACTCGAGTATAAGCCGAGGGGGGCATTTTCAGCACAAAAAATTGTGCTGAAAAACTCGGCTTATACTCGAGTATATACGGTAAGCGTTCAAGCGAAAGCTTTCCTGTAAAACATTTGTTGCATTCCACTTTTTTTTTTTTTACCGTGGCCTTGCTTTCAACTGATCTTTGATTTAACGAAGCCCACAGACAATTACAGTAAAAGTGAGAATTAGGAAACAGCAAAAACATTTTTGTCTTATAAGTAATATGAACACGGAATATTCAGAAGTGAAAAATAAACAAGACAGCTGGGAAAAATACCGTCATCCTCATAAAAAATATAGCATTTGAATCAAAGCAAAATTCGCTTTGCCTCGTGCACTTTGGGTCCACGTAGGGCGTAAATGATATCGGTGGAATGTTTGAGATCTGAGACTCCATTTCGAAAAAGCATGTTCTCCGTAATGAGACTTTTTAATCTCAATATGCTGCTTTGATATTCCGTGTAATACAAAGCTAAAGCACTTAATTGGTTTGCTTTGCTCAGCTCAGAGAGCTCGTAACGTTCAAAGTGAATGCATGAGACAAGGAGCCCAGTTGGATCATTTCTTCTTCTTCACACAACCCCAGTGTGGGTGCTTGGTGTTAACAATTTTTTTATTTTTTTTTAATTCTTACATATTTTTGTGATTATTTCCACCAAAGTCACATACTGAAATTAGAGAATTAAAACGATAAAAATGTTTCTTTTTGTTGCTGTTACTTTAATTTACAAAGGATTTTACATTCTTAGGAATTTTTTTATAGAGTCACATTTGGTAAACAGTGCTATTAAGGTTTTTGTTGGCATGTAGGGAAAAGAAAAAAAATTCTCCTCGGAAAAATGTTTTAGTAGGTTACTAATCCCGCCTAAAGATGTTTGGTTTAACTCAAAAGTAGGAGCTTGCCTTAAAATACTTCATATACTTCTAATGCACACGATCGGAAATTCCGCCAGCAAAAGTCAGATGAGAGCTTTTGGTCAGAAAATGCGACCGTGTGTAGGCTCCATCGGACTTCCAACCAGCAAAAGATTGAGAGCAGGTTCTCAATTTTTCGGTCGGAAAACGTTTTTACGATTACGATTGTCTGTACCAATTCCGATGCGTAAAATTCCTACGCATGCTCGGAAACAATTCGGCGCATGCTCGGAAGTAGACATGTGCACAACAAAAAAATTTGTTTATTTTTGTTTCGTTTTTTTTTCGTTTCCGTTGATTCGTAACGATTCGTAAATTCGTAAGTCGTTGGTGTTCATATTCGTAACGATTCGTATTTTCGTAAGAGTTATTTTTTCGTTGATTCATTTTTCCGTTTAATTTTCATTTATTTGTTTATTCGAAATTCGGACGCATTTGTATTTAGTCGTACATTCGTAACATTCGTAGATTCGTAATCGGAGCATAATTCAGAATTTTATGTAATGTGTATGCTATTATTACATTTTAAGAGACACGGAAAATTACGAATTGAAAAAAAAAAGTTACGAATGTACGAATTTTTTCGTTCAATTCATTTGAAGCACGTTAAGCAGCGCCATTGTAAGAGACACGGAAAATTACGATTCGGAAAAAAAAAAAAAAAGTTACGAATGTACGAATTTTTTCATTCAATCCATTCGAAGCACGTTAAACAGCGCCATTGTAAGAGACACGGAAAATTACGAATCAAACAAAAAAAAAGAGTTACGAATGTACGAATTTTTTCGTTCATTTTCATTTTCGTTGTTCCTGTTTTTGTTTTTCAGATATTCTTCATTCGTACATTCGTTGTTTCTAATTTGTTTTATTTGGATTTTCGTTATTTTCGGATTCGTTCGATTCGAACGATTCTTTATTCGTTAAAATTTTTAGCGTATCGTTCGTTCATTCGTACGATAACGAATGAACGAAAATAACGAAAAAAACCCGAAAAACGAAAAAAACTGAAACGAATGGCACATGTCTACTCGGAAGCATTGAACGTCATTTTCTGAGCTCGTCGTAGTGTTGTACGTCACAGCGTTCTTGACGGCCGAAAGGTCAGCGAACCTTAGTGTAACCGTGTGTATGCAAGCCAAGCTTGAGCAGAATTCCATCGTAAAAAACATCCAAGATTTTTCCAACTGAAAATCCGCTCGTGTGTACATGGCATAAGGATAGACAAATAAGGCTTTTAAACTAATAGCAATTTTCTCAGTGAAAGTGTATGTAGTATGTTGGTTCTGTGAAAATTTAACATGTAAAATGCTGCATTGGCCACTGGATGGCATTAAGTATCATAGGTATTTCCTATAACACTTTGTGCCATCTAGTGGTCAAATGTAGTATTTACTGTTTGAAATCAATGGAATGATCCATTTTTTCCCTGTTTGCACAGAACCAATAGATGTGCACTGGATGCTATACATTTTTTTTTTCATATACACCCCAATAAGTCTAGCCAAAACTTTTTTTTACATTTTAGATAAAGTGGGGAAGCATTACAAACCCCTATGAAAAACAAACAATAAAAACTTTACCAACTTAAGGGCCGAGCCTCTTTTTGAGATTTGTTGCTTACAAGTTAAAAACATTTTTTTTTTTTGCTAGAAAATTACTTAGAACCCCCAAACATTAAAACATTTTTTTTTCTAACGCCCTAGAGAATAATATGGCGGTCGTTGCAATACTCTCTGTCACACAGTATTTGCGCAGCGGTCTTACAATCGCACTTTTTTTGGAAAAAATACACTTTTTAAATAAAAAAATAAGAAAAACAGTAAAGTTAGTCCAATTTTTTTTTTATATTGTGAAAGATAATGTTACGCCGAGTAAATTGATACCCAACATGTCACGCTTCAAAATTGCGCACGCTCGTGGAATGGCGACAAACTTTTACCCTTAAAAATCTCCATAAGCGACAGTTAAAAAATTCTACAGGTTTCAGGTTTTAAGTTACAGAGGAGGTCTAGGGCTATAATTATTGCTCTCGCTCTACCGATCGCGGTGATACCTCACATGTGCGGTTTGAACACCGTTTTCATATGCGGGTCGATACTCACGTATGCGTTCGCTTCTGCACACGAGCTCGGCGGGACGGGGCGCGTTAAAATTGTTTCATTATTTATTTTACATTTTTTTTTTATTTTACACTAGAATACTGCAATCACTGAGCAGCAAATGATATCACCTGTGATGTATTTCAGTTATCTTGCAAACCTGGCCTGTTGGTGGGCCCTGAGGACAGGGTTGATGACCACTGCTCTACATTACAGAGGCGTAGCTTGAAGCTTGTGAGCCCTGATGCAAAAGTTGACCTGGGCCCCCCCACTACTTCCAACGTGCGTTCAAAAAAACATCCACCGCACGTCAAGATACTCAAAGTGGCTTAAGAGTTTAGAGTTCCCAGAGTTCATCCTTACATTCGAGGACAGGGATCACCGCTGGAGAATCAGAGGACAGGGATCACCGCTGGAGAATCAGAGGACAGGGATCACCGCTGGAGAATCAGAGGACAGGGATCACCGCTGGAGAATCAGAGGACAGGGATCACCGCTGGAGAATCAGAGGACAGGGATCACCGCTGGAGAATCAGAGGACAGGGATCACCGCTGGAGAATCAGAGGACAGGGATCACCGCTGGAGAATCAGAGGACAGGGATCACCGCTGGAGAATGGAGAGGACAGGGATCACCGCTGGAGAATCAGAGGACAGGGATCACCGCTGGAGAATGGAGAGGATAGGGACCCCTGGCAGGTCATTTGGCAGAGCTCCTTTCCCATCCCAGCTCTATATACAGCCCCCCTCCCCTACACACACACACTTCACAGGGCTGAAATCACATTCCTTTACACACAGTCTGTCAGTCTTCACAGGGTGTATCTGGCTTTTATGTTGCCCTTCTGACCTGTGAAATTCTCTGGTCGGAACGGCAGTGTAGTTGCAGTGGGCAGATACACCCTGTGCAGATCATGGCTGACTGGCTGTGTTGTAAAGGAATGTGATTTAAGCCCTGCAGAGGAGGAGCAGTATAGAGTGCTGTACTGGGAAAGAAGCTCAGCAGCGGGCATAGCATGCAGGGTGGAGGGGGTGGTCAGGGGCTTGGGGGGAGGGGCAACTTAGATCTGGGGAGGGCAAACCATGTGACACAAAATCTGGAGCCTGCAGCCCTTCAGCCCCCCCTCAGGAGGTGTTAAGGGATTTTTTTTTAGCAATTTATGAAGGTTTCTCTGTCAGTGTTGGCAGGTGTTGGGGGAAGGTCACCTCCTGGAGGTGTGTGTCTTTTCCCCAGTTGTCAGGGAAGTGGGGTAAGTAGACATCCCCGGGTGGGGGGGGGGGGGTACAGAGAATCCCAGCTGGTGACTAGGAGACACTGAGCAGTGTCTTACCTCACCAGTGACATCGGTCGTATTGTGGCTACAGGACAGCACACTCCTCCTCTTGCCTCACTGAGCTCGGTTACCATTCCATGTCGCCAGGACACAGAACAGACACTTCCCCATCCTGGGCTGTTCTCACCTTGTGCTCCTCTCCATTCAGGCAACGGCTCACAGCTTTTCCCCAGCCAATGAGAACAGAGGGGTGTGAACTGTGGAAGGCAAAGTAGAAGCCCAGTACTGGAGCGTGGCTGTGGGACCCTAGGGCAGATCGAAGCTGGATTTTGTGGAGGATATGATAATATGAGAGGGAGGCTGCAGGGGCCCCTTGGAGCTAAAGGCAGGGTTGCGATTGTGACACCTGCAACCCCTTGTGCTACGCCCATGCTACATCACCATACTTAACTAACCACTTCCCAGGGCAGGTCAACCCCCAGCTCACTTAAATTGGAGGGCCACCCAAAAAAAAAAAAGAGCAATTAATATTCTTTAAAAATTAAAAAAATTAAAACATTTGAAAAAATATTTTTTTTTTTACCTTTTTAGAAATCCCTGTTGCTAGGGAGTCTTCCTAATCTGCCTCCTTCCTACTCCGCAGTGATCTTCGGTCCTCTGTCCTCCTCCGCGTTGTCTTCTGGGTAATGGAGCGCGTCCCATTCACAAAGCGCCGCACGACTCGCGCATGCGCAGTAGGAAAACGGGCAGTGAAGCTGTAAGGCTTCACTGCCTGTTTCCCTTAGTGAGGATGGTGGCGCTGGGACCGGAGAGCCGAGGGACATGTCGACACCGCGGTCGGCCTGGGAGGGTAAGAAAGTCAGCAGCTACTTTTTTTTTTAGCTGGTGACTTTTAAAAAAAAATTTTTACAGCTGAAACTCCGATTTAAGAGAGGACCTATGCCCTGTTACAATGTGGTCTGTCCATGACAACCTGGGTTCAGAGGAAGCTGGCTGAATAACGTTGGATGTCATTGGATGTGAGTTTAGTGACAGTTTAAGCCACAGTCGCATCATCCAGCCCCAGGTCCTTCTTCTCTCTGTTTACTACCTGGAGGGCTCCTCCTTCCAAGAGTCCACATCACACAGTCAGTCCCCACTGGCCAGCCAATCTCTGAGGATCCCAAAGGGAGATGATGTCACATTGAGGAGAGTGGGGGGGGGGGGCGGATAACAAAGGTTAACAAGCGGCGCTAAATTTGCGATCCCGGCAGAAGGAAATGGCATCACCAAAAGGGACTTGAATGGGAGTATAACTGACTTCATGGGGGTAAGGAAAACTGTACACTGGGCAGGATGTGTAAAAGGAAGGTGAGATTGAGCTATGGGCTAAAAATGATTTTGGATGAAGTTGGGCTTTAAGTTTTTTAAGAAAAAAAATACTATATATATTATTTAAAGCGGACCTTCAGTCATTTTTTCATCTTTCCATCTATTAAATCTTCTGCCCTTGTTGTTTTAACTTTGGATAGTATTTTTTTTGTTCTGCCAGTAAATACCTTATACAGCCCACTTCCTGTTTCTTGTCTGGTCATTAGCCTAGGCTTATGACATCACGCACAGCTCTCTCTCTCACTCAAACTTGTGAGAGTTTGCCAGGAAGGGGAGGGGGGATGAGTCATAACAGGGCCAATGAGAGCTGCAGTGCTGGAGGTGTGCCTCTGTGTGTCTGTGTAAATCCAGGAAGTGAACAGTCAGCAGCTTCAGCTGCCCACAGTTAAAATGGTTGCAGCCGGACTCAGTGGAGGGAAATTTCTGCAGCATATTTGGCAAGTACAGAATCACAGTATATATAAAAAAATATGCAAAGTGGTTGGAGAGAAGCTTCAGAATGGCAAAGATGTTTTTATTACAAATTATGTGAGCAGACTGCAGTTCCTCTTTAAGTTGAACAGGATCACCATATTTCTTGAATCAACTGCAACAATTTGCCAAAATACTGCAATGAGACAAAGACTCAAGCATAGTTTTGGTATGCCTGACAAATTTTGGTAGAGAACCCTTGAAAACATTAGCCAAATGTCTCCTTATAACTTCAACCATAGCATACAGTCTGTACCAGTGGCGGCCCGTCCATAGGGGGCGCCCGGGCGCCGCCCCCCCCCTCCTTGCAGTTAAAAAAATAAAAATAATAAATAAAAAAAAAAGTTAAAAAAAAAAAAAAAATGTATTTAAACATGTCCCTTTAAGGGCACCATGTCCCTTTAAGGGCGCACAGTGCAGTATGCACCGCTCTATCACCAATAGATAGATTCATGCATTGCATGAATCTATCTATTGGTCACCTCTGCCGCCCCCTATTCAGGTGTCCGGCCCCTGATCGGGCGCCGGGCATCTGAATTACAGTGGGGGGGTGTTGCTGGAAGCGCCCCTATTAGAGCTGTAAGCTCTAATAGGGGACCCTATTAGAGCGGTGTGCTCTAATAGGCTTCCCTAAGTGTAAACAGCGGGCGCACGGCCGTGCGTTCGCTGATTACACAGTATTGTGTTAGAGAAGCGAATACATCGCTTCCCTAACACAGACCCGCCTCTCAGCCAATCAGGTTGCCAGGTCTGTTACCTGTCACCTGATTGGCTGAAGTCACAGGCGCTGTGATTGGACGCTAGGCGTCCAATCACCTAGCGTCCAATCACAGCAGAAGAAGACAGGAGGAGCGCGGGAGAAGACATCCGACGGAGACACCGCTCGTCGCCTGACGCCGTCACCAGCTGCACACCGGGACAAGGTAAGTGCAGAGGGCAGGCAGGGGGCACAGTGGCAGCACTTAAGGGGCACAGTGGCAGAACTTGGGGCACAATGGAAGCACTTAAGGGGCACAATGGCAGCACTTAAGGGGCACAATAGCAGCACTTAAGGGGCACAATGGCAGCACTTAAGGGGCACAGTGGCAGAACTTAAGGGGCACAATGGCAGCACTTAAGGGGCACAATGGCAGCACTTAAGGGGGCACAATGGCAGCACTTAAGGGGCACAATGGCAGAACTTGGGGCACAATGGCAGAACTTGGGGCACAATGGCAGCACTTAAGGGGCACAATGGCAGCACTTAAGGGGCACAATGGCAGCACTTAAGGGGCACAATGGCAGCACTTAAGGGGCACAATGGCAGAACTTGGGGCACAATGGCAGCACTTAAGGGGCACAGTGGCAGCACTTAAGGGGCACAATGGCAGCACTTAAGGGGCACAATGGCAGCACTTAAGGGGCACAATGGCAGAACTTGGGGCACAATGGCAGCACTTAAGGGGCACAGTGGCAGAACTTGGGGCACAGTGGCAGAACTTGGGGCACAGTGGCAGAACTTGGGGCACAGTGGCAGCGTTTGATGGGCACAGTGGCAGCGTTTGATGGGCACAGTGGCAGCGTTTGATGGGCACAGTGGCAGCGTTTAATGGGCACAGTGGCAGCGTTTGATGGCACAGTGAGGCTGTTTGTTTGCGCCCCCCCAAAAATTTTGAGCACCAGCCGCCACTGGTCTGTACAACACAATCTTGCTGTTTTTTGCATCCATGTTTCCAAGGATATGGACTTGCTTATATAACCATTAAAACGGGAAAGGTAGCGCAACCTTTCCCGTTTTAATTTTTCTACTTTGCTTATCACAATCTGGTTGCTGCTTTTATGTAGGTATTTTTGTCCAGCGCAATTTTCTTTTTGTATTGCTTATATAACCGTGTGAGCGGGGCCTGGAGCTTGGTACCCAGAAAGAAGAGAAGGCACATGGAGACCCGCAATTGCAGAAACAGGTATTTAACCACTTACAGACCGGCGCACGCCGATATACGTCCGTACTTTACCTACACGCGGTCACACCAAATTCCGCGGTCAATAACACCGCGGCATACAACATGTTCGACATCACTATTAAAGGGAAGTTTAATACTTCCGAGCATGCGTCAAATTGTTTCCGAGCATGCGTCGGAATTTTGCGTGTCGGAATTGCATACACACGATCGGAAAATCCGATAGAAAGGTTTTCCGTCGGAAAAATTAAGAACAGGTTCTCAATCCAAAGTCCGTCGGAAATTCCGACAGAAAAAGGCCGATGGACTGTTTCCATCGGAAATTCCAACCGTGTGTACGCCGCATAACTTAAAACATGCAACCTGTAAAAAAATGTAAGTGTCGCCTTTGGAGATTTTTAAAGGTAAATGTTTGTCGCCATTCCATTAGCGGGCGCAATTTTGAAGCATGACATGTTGGGTATTAATTTACGCGGCGTAACATTAAATTTTTACACTATTAAAAAAAAATTGGCCTAACTTTACTGTTGTCTTATTTTTTTATTCAAATAAGTGTATTTTTTTAAAAAAAAAGTGCGCTTGTATGACCGCTGCGCAAATACGGTGTGACAGAAAGTATTGCCATTTTATTCTCTAGGGTGTTAGAAAAAAAAAGTATAATGTTTGGGGGTTTTAAGTAATTTTCGAGCAAAAAAAAAAACGTTTTTAACTTTGTAAACAACACATCTAAAAAAGAGGCTTGGTCCTTAAAGCGGGAGTTCCCCCGAAATTAATTTTTTTAACAGTCAGCAGCTACAAATACTGCAGCTGCTGACTTTTAAAATATGGACACTCACCTGTCCAGCACTCCTGCGATGTCGGCATCCTAAGCCGAACTGTCGCTCGGCTCTCGGGTGCTGCCGCAGCCATCTTTGGTATGGGAATCAGGAAGTGAAGCCCTACGGCTTCACTTCCTGGTTCCCTAATGCACATGCGCGAGTCGCGCTGCACAATACGGATAGTCCCTGCTGTCTCTGGGACCCGTGTGTTTCCCAGCAGACAGCGGGGTGGGCACAGGAAGTGACTTAATAGCCGCAAAATCTGCAGCTATCTATGCCCGGAAGTGGGTGCAGATACCTGTATTATACAGGTATCTGCACCCCCCTGAAAGGTGCCAATTGTGGCACCGGAGGGCGGGAGGGTTCCGATGAGCGGAAGTTCCACTT
Organism: Lithobates sylvaticus; assembly: GCA_028564925.1. Lineage (NCBI taxonomy): Eukaryota > Metazoa > Chordata > Amphibia > Anura > Ranidae > Lithobates > Lithobates sylvaticus. Next base: position 41,850,391 of record CM053026.1, on the reverse strand, counting down.
TAGGGTGGAGCTCCGCTTTAAGTGGTTAACAAATGTTTTGGCAAGGGCTTTATAGAGCCACTGTAGCATAGCCAGACTGGCACAGCAGCACTTACACAGAGTTGCAGAAGATTTCCGGTAACACTTATAATGCAGACAGGATCCGACGAAGGTGGCTGGAGACGGTGTGGCAACAAGATGCCTGGGGGTGGAAGAGTTTTTAGGTGGTGGCACAGGCGATCGGACCTCACACTGACCCTCCTCCACCAGAATCTTTCCCTACGGTAGGCACACGGTCCCTCTCCAGCAGGTTCCTGTCCCTGACCTACCCACTTTGCAAATGCACCCCAACTGAAGGGGGACAGCGCTATTTATTAGCAATGCCCACTCTTAAGATGGCCGCAGGGGTCAACCAGGGTGGCAGCGTCCAATCAGACAGCTGCTCCCCTGATGACACCAATGGAGGCCTTAGAAGAACATGGGTTCCCCTTGCCCTCTGCTCACTCTCTGCATGGTGGCTGCCAGACAGTGTCACCTATGCAGGGAGGCCATATTACATTTGCCTATAACCTAGGGTGACCAGACATCCCCGGTTTCTGGGGACAGTCCCCGGATTAAGGATACTGTCCCCGAACCAAGTCTGTCCCCTGTTTTGTCCCCTGATTGGATTTTAACAGGGGCTGGGGCAACATCAAAGACAGTCAGCGCAGAATTGAAAGAAAAAAAAATCGGAATTACACCCCCCGCCGCTCCTACTAGCTTAGGGGGTGGGGTGTATTTTTTTCATTATCTGTGCCCCTTTCTGATGATCATGTGCTGGTCGGAGCGAATATTTCTTCAGTTTCGGGTGCATGCCCGTTCCGCTCCTGCTTGCCTGTTCTTCTGCCTTGGCTCAAGTCCCGGCCAGCCACCTGCCCATCTCCTTGCCTTCCCTGGCGGAGTGATCTTCCTCGGCTCCCCACCCAGTAGTAGTCGGGGGCACGGAGAGTAATGCCCCATACACGCGGTCGGATTTTCCGACGGAAAATGTCCTATCGGACAATGTTGTCAGAAATTCCGACCGTGTGTGGGCTCCATCGGACTTTTTCCGTTGGATTTTCCGACGGACGAAGTTTTATCTCCTGCTCTCAAATTTTCCGACAACAAAGTCCTATCGGACTTTTTCCGATCGTGTGTAGCGAATTCCGACGGACAAAGTGCCACGCATGCTCAGATCACATTACAAGACCAAAGCTATTGGCTACTAGCCTCTACGTAGTCCCGTCGTACGCAACGAGCGTCACCACGTTCAGAATGATCGGATTTTCCGACAACTTTGTCCGACCGCGTGTATGCAACACCAGTGTCGGACAAAACGCGTCGGAAAAAATCCGACGGATTTTGTGGTCGGAATTTTTGACCGTGTGTACAGGGCATAAGACTTGACAAGCTGTGAGGCGGGCAGCAGCGGCGATGGGCAGAGAGTCGCTAATTGCCGCCATTACTAGTAAAAAAAATATGTTCCCTCGGATTTCATTTAAAAAATCTGGTCACCTTACTATAACCGTACCAGCCTCATCTCAACTCAACATCTAATGGAAAGCTTCCTTATGCCCCATACACACGGTCGGATTTTCCGATGGATTTTGTCCTATCGGACAATGTTGTCGGAAATTCCGACCGTGTGTATGCACCATCGGACAGTTTCCATCGGATTGTCCGACGGACAAAGTTCTATCTCCTGCTGGATAGATTTTCCGACAACAAAGTCCGATCACACCAATTCCGATCGTGTGTAGCGAATTCCGACGGACAAAGTGCCACACATGCTCAGATCACATTACAAGACCAAAGCTATTGGCTACTAGCCTCTACGTAGTCCCGTCGTAGGCAACAAACGTCACCACGTTCAGAATGATCGGATTTTCCGACAACTTTGTCCGACCGTGTGTACGCAACACCAGTGTCGGACTAAATCCGTCGGACCAAATCCGATGGATTTGGTGGTCGGATTTTCCGACCGTGTGTATGGGGCTTTATAGGGGAAGGATCTCTCTGTGCAAATGTACCAAAACGCTTTCTTAAGTATTCATTTTTCTTGATCAACCTAGAAGTCTGAAGCAGCATTTTCTCTTAAATGAGTTTGCTGATGCCCAGGTGTCTCTTGGGGGGACCACGAACGAAGAAGACTGAACTTCTGAAAAGTTTCGAAATAGATCGTTATGAGCGCGCAGTCAATCTAGAGAGAAGAAAACTTGCAGTCAGCAGAATAATATCACAGTGTGGAAGTATACCTTTTAGTTAAATTGTTTGCTGCATTACATTCACTCGGCTGACAGGATTGTAATCCGCCAGGGAGCAATAGGCAAGAAGAGGAAGGGGTTTCATTATATGCTCTTCTATCACAGGCCGACAATCTTCTCCAACAAGAAGCCAACTTTAAGAAGCTCATTTATCAGGCTCAGCTCACCCAGGGCTTCCCAGCGGCCCTGAAAGCAAGCGGAATATATTGATGTGAACTCGGAAAAACAAAATTCTGCTCAAAGTAAAAAGCTAAGTGTAAAAGTTCTCGAAGTTGTGTGAAGGCCCATTTCTACTAACCGACGTGTGGGATCACGTGTGCTATCTCAATTATCGGTAACTGCATTGAGGTTCCATTCATTAGACATGTGCAATTCGTTTCGTTTTTTTTTTTTTTTCGTTTTCCGTTAAAGTTCGTTATATTCGTTCATTCGTTATCGTACGAATGAACGCATGATTCGCTAAAATTTTTAACGAATAACGAATTATCGAATCGAACGAATATGAAAAACAACGAAAATCCGAAATAACCAAATTAGAAACAACGAAACTACGAAAGAAGAAAATCCGAAAAACGAAAACAGGAACAACGAAAATCAAAATGAACGAAAAAATTCGTACATTCGTAACTTTTTTTTTTTTTTTTTCGATTCGTAATTTTCCGTGTCTCTTACAATGGCGCTGCTTAAAGTGCTTCGAATGGATTGAACGAAAAAATTCGTACATTCGTACCTTTTTTTTTTTTGTGATTCAGAATTTTCCGTGTCTCTTACAATGGCGCTGCTTAACGTGCTTCGAATGGATTGAAGAAAAAATTCGTACATTCGTAACTTTTTTTTTTTTTTTTTCGATTCGTAATTTTCTGTGTCTCTTACAATGGCGCTGCTTAACGTGCTTCGAATGGATTGAACGAAAAAATTCGTACATTCGTAACTTTTTTTTTTCGATTCGTGATTTTCCGTGTCTCTTACAATGTAATAATAGCATACACATTACATAAAATTATGAATTATGCTACGATTACGAATCTACGAAAACAATGTTACGAAAGTACGAATAAATCAATCTTACGAAAGTACGAATGTAACTAAATCTTCTAAATCTAGAATCTAAATCTAAATCTAGAAACAACGAATGTACGAAAGAAGAAAATCCTAAAAACGAAAACAGGAACAACGAAAATCAAAATGAAGGAACAAATTCGAACATTCGTAACTTTTTTTTTTTTCGATTCGTAATTTTCCGTGTCTCTTACAATGGCGCTGCTTAACGTGCTTCGAATGGATTGAAGAAAAAATTCGTACATTCGTAACTTTTTTTTTTTTTTTTTTTTTCGATTCGTAATTTTCTGTGTCTCTTACAATGGCGCTGCTTAACGTGCTTCGAATGGATTGAACGAAAAAATTCGTACATTCGTAACTTTTTTTTTTCGATTCGTGATTTTCCGTGTCTCTTACAATGTAATAATAGCATACACATTACATAAAATTATGAATTATGCTACGATTACGAATCTACGAAAACAATGTTACGAAAGTACGAATAAATCAATCTTACGAAAGTACGAATGTAACTAAATCTTCTAAATCTAGAATCTAAATCTAAATCTAGAAACAACGAATGTACGAAAGAAGAAAATCCTAAAAACGAAAACAGGAACAACGAAAATCAAAATGAAGGAACAAATTCGAACATTCGTAACTTTTTTTTTTTTTTCGATTCGTAATTTTCCGTGTCTCTTACAATGGCGCTGCTTAACGTGCTTCGAATGGATTGAATGAAAAAATTCGTACATTCGTAACTTTTTTTTTTTTGCGATTCGTAATTTTCCGTGTCTCTTACAATGGCGCTGCTTAACGTACTTCGAATGGATTGAACGAAAAAATTCGTACATTCGTAACTTTTTTTTTTTTTGCGATTCGTAATTTTCCGTGTCTCTTACAATGGCGCTGCTTAACGTGCTTCGAATGGATTGAACGAAAAAATTTGTACATTCGTAACTTTTTTTTTTTTCGATTTGTCATTTTCCGTGTCTCTTACAATGTAATAATAGCATACACATTACATAACATTATGAATTATGTTCCGATTACGAATCTACGAAAACAATGTTACGAAAGTACGAATAAATCAATCTTACGAAAGTACGAATGTAACTAAATCTACGAAAATACGAATGCGTCCGAATTTAGAATAAACGAAAATTAAACTAATGGAAAAAGGAATCAACGAAAAAATAACTCTTACGAAAATACGAATTGTTACGAATACGAACACCGACGACTTACAAAATTACGAACCATTACGAATCAACGGAAACGAACAGAAACTAAACAAAACTAAACAAATTTTTCTATTGTGCGCATGTCTACCATTTATTTTGAAGGGCACCATAAACGCATTAAGGCAATGCCCTTACGTTGTAGTGTGCCACAAAGCACGGCAACGCACAGTTGTGCTACAAAAAACAAGGGTCACATCAGGTTTTTGGCATATTAGTGTGTGTTAGCAACCCATTCATTTCAATGATTTTGATGAAGGCCTAAGGCCGAAACGCAGAATTTTTCGATGATGTACAGTGGTGTGAAAAAGTGTTTGCCCCCTTCCTCATTTCCTGTTCCTTTGCATGTTTGTCACACTTAAGTGTTTCGGAACATCAAACCAATTTAAACAATAGTCAAGGACAACACAAGTAAACACAAAATGCAATTTGTAAATGAAGGTGTTTATTATTAAAGGTGAAAAAAAATCCAAACCATCATGGCCCTGTGTGAAAAAGTGATTGCCCCCTAAACCTAATAACTGGTTGGGCCACCCTTAGCAGCAACAACTGCAACCAAGCGTTTGCGATAACGTGCAATGAGGCTTTTACAGCGTCCTGGAGGAATTTTGGCCCACTCATCTTTGCAGAATTGTCCTAATTCAGTTACATTAGAGGGTTTTCGAGCATGAACGGCCTTTTTAAGGTCATACCACAACATCTCAATAGGATTCAGGTCAGGACGTTGGCTAGGCCACTCCAAAGTCTTCATTTTGTTTTTCTTCAGCCATTCGGTGGTGGACTTGCTGGTGTGTTTAGGATCATTGTCCTGCTGCAGAACCCAAGTTCGTTTCAGCTTGAGTACACGAACAGATGGTCGGACATTCTCCTTCAGGATCTCTTGGTAGACAGCAGAATTCATAGTTCCTTTTATCACGGCAAGTCTTCCAGGTCCTGAAGCAGCAAAACAGCCCCAGACCATCACACTACCACCACCATATTTTACTGTTGGTATAATGTTCTTTTTCTGAAATGCAGTGTTCCTTCTACGCCAGATATACTTGGACACACACCTTCCAAAGAGTTCCACTTTTGTCTCATCGGTCCACAGAATGTTGTCCCAAAAGTCTTGGGGATCATCAAGATGTGTTGTGGAGAAATTGAGACGAGCTTTGATGTTCTTTTTGCTCAGCAGTGGTTTTCTCCTTGGAACTCTGCCATGCAGGCCATTTTTGCCCAGTCTTTTCCTGATGGTGGAGGCATGAACGCTGACCTTAACTGAGGCAAGTGAGGCCTGCAGTTCCTTGGACGTTGTTGTGGGGTCTTTTGTGACCTCTTGGATGAGTCGTCGCTGCGCTCTTGGGGTAATTTTGGGCGGCCGGCCACTCCTGGGAAGGTTCACCACTGTTCCATGTCTTCGCCATTTGTGGATAATGGCTCTCACTGTGGTTCGCTGGATTCCCAAAGCTTTGGAAATGGCTTTATAACCCTTTCCAGACTGATAGATCTCAATTACTTTCTTTCTCAATTGTTCCTGAATTTCTTTGGGTCTCGGCATGATGTGTAGCTTTTAAGGATCTTCTGGTGGACCTTACTGTGTCAAGCAGCTCCTATTTAAGTGATGCCTTGATTGTGAACAGGTGTGGCAATAATCAGGCCTGGGTGTGGCTAGAGAAATTGAACTCAGGTGTGGACAACCACAGTTATAGTATGTTTTAACAAGGGGGGCAATCACTTTTTCACACAGGGCCATGATGGTTTGGATTTTTTTTCACCTTTAATAATAAACACCTTCATTTACAAATTGCATTTTGTGTTTACTTGTGTTGTCCTTGACTATTGTTTTAAATTGGTTTGATGTTCCGAAACACTTAAGTGTGACAAACATGCAAAGGAACAGAAAATGAGGAAGGGGGCAAACACTTTTTCACACCACTGTAAATATTTTCTAAGGAGAAACTGTAGAGTTGCCGGCCTGTACTTTCTATGGATCATTCATTTCAATAGCCTGTCTTAACTCAATGAGTGTTAACCACTTGCCGACCGCCGCATGTACATTTACTTCAGCAGAATGGCACAGCTGGGCAAATGGGCGTACAGGTACGTCCCTTTGAATTTGCCGCCGCGTGGTCACGCACGCGCGTGACCCAGCCGCGAGCTCCGTGAGTAGGATCGCGGGTCCCGTGGACTCGATGTCCACGGGGAAACCCACGATCGTCTCACGGGAACTGAAGAACGGGGAGGTGCTAATGTAAACAAGCATCTCCCCGTTCTGCCTAGTGACACAGTCCCTGATCATAGCTCCCTGTAATCGGGAGCTATGATCAGTGATGTGTCACACGTAGCCACGCCCCCTAACAGTTAGAATCACTCCATAGGACACACTTAACCCCTCCCTAGCCCGCTAGTGGTTAACCCCTTCACTGCCAGTGTCATTTTTACAGTAATCAGTGCAATTTTATAGCACTGATCGCTGTAAAAATGATAATGGTCCCAAAAATGTGTTAAAATTGTCCGATGTGTCCGCCCAATAATGTCGCAGTCACGATAAAAATCGCAGATCGCTGCCATTACTAGTAAAATAAATAAATATTTAATTAACTATTTTGTAGACGCTATAACTTTTGCGCAAACCAATCAATAAACGCTTATTGCGATTTTTTTTACCAAAAATATGTAGAAGAATACATTTCGGCCTAAATGTTAACCGGCTTCTGTTTACTTCCGTGATCAGCTGTCATTGGCTGACAGGTGATCACATGGTAAAAGGCCTCTCTGACTGGCCCTTTACCCCGACATCGGCTGAGTCCAAAGGACGCCCTCCGGCACTGGAAGCCTGCTGTGGAAAGTGGCGGAAAGTGGTTAAACAAAATATGTGGTATTTTTAGTGACTTAATAATGATTACAGAGCTGCATTAGTTTGTGTCTAAATCTGCATTGAGTTCAGCCTTACACTATATCTAAAGCTATTTTTTGGGGGGCTGTGTATTTCTATTGATGCACACAGTGTAGGGAGACACAGCTCTAGTCCCTGCATGTAAGGGTGGCTCCATAGGATGCTGCAAGAGAAAGGAGCCACCCTACAACAGAAAACCTGGATCAGTGGTCAGCACCAGCTTAAAATAGAATATAGATATTGCACATGAGCGGTTCATCTCATTTTGAATCGAAATTCGGTCAAATTTTTTGTTATTTAGAAATTCGGATGTATCCGAATTTCTAAATGACAATAGTAATGAATTTAAACAAATCCAAAATAATGAAATCGAATTTCGAACAACGTTCAAATTCAAATAGTTTTCAAATCAAATTCAAATAATTTTCTAATCAAATTAAAATAGTTTTCAAATCAAAATCAGATTTTGGAATAGAATAAAATAGAACAGAAAATCAAGGAATAGAATATAACTGACATTTATAGGTAAAGTTGATCCAGGGAAAATCCGATTGCCTCTCGGGGATCAGGAAGGAATTTTTTTTTCCCCTGCTTTAGCAAATTGGATCATGCTCTACTGGTTTTTTTTTTGCCTTCCTCTGGATCAACTGTGGGTATAGAATGGGGTATATGGGATTGTATGATATATATATATATATATATATATATGTAATATCTATATATATTTTTTTTTTTTATTTGTGGTTGAACTGGATGGACTTTTTTCAACCTGACTAACTATGTAACTATGTAAGAACAGAATAGAATTGAATAGAAAGGGATATAATATAATGTAATATAATATAATATAACAGAGCAAGACAGAACAGAATACAAAATAACGACGCTACTTGTATATCAAGACAAAACTTTGCTTGTCTTGCAAAATGCTCTTAAACCAAGTTATTCTTAAACCAAGGTTTTACTGTATATCTAAAAAGAACAAGAACAAAAAAAAAACCAGTGTAGAGATTATCAGATTGAACATTGTGCAATGCGCTTATGTGAAGGATCATAAGAATCCTTCTTCCTCATGGATAGGAGAGGACATTCAGGGACTCGTCACCTACTCTTTATAGATGCATCCTGAGTTATTGTACTTCCTGCCATGACAGCACTGTCTTGTGAAGAGGCTGCGATCGTCTAAGGTTCAGTAAGATTTCACCGTCTGATGGATAACTCCTGACAGCCTTTACCGCGTTTCCCAGAGACAAGTTCATAAAAAAACAATATTACAATAACTCTGGCTGCAATGCACCTCTCTGGCCATTTTTCTCTGCTGTGTTGTGGAGTCTGTCTACATATGATGGGACACCTGTGGCATGCTAACAGTGTAATAACATAATACAACATTAAAAAGGATTTTATTGCAAGAAAAATAACATCTTTTTTTCCAGTTCCTCTTTTAGAGTGAAAATAACCTTATACTATGTAACGCCAATACCCCCTGCGGGGCAGCTATAAATTTCTGGGCTTACCGATTACCTCCTCCTTGTAGCTCGTCGTTCGTTGTCTAGGGGTTCCCAGTAATTGCGGAGACTGACACTCAAAGTCCTTTTGAGGATTTTTATTTGCAAAAAAACGTTGAAACATAACACAGGCTCTCAGTTGGGAATAGAGGGCATAGGTGATAAAGCTAAGGCACTATAGAACTGCTGACACTCAGATAAATGTCTCTCTAGATGATCCAGGGAGTAGCCACTTGCAACTGGACACTTCACTGTTGGATAAACCCTTATTTGTAAATCTAGCAGCCAACAAGTGATTCAGAATTTAGCAAGGCCTCTGCCACAGACCTGGTTGTGAAACTTTAAGTGAACGTGTAAAAGTCTCTGCCACAGACTTGGTTAGGAAACTTCAGATGAACACACCAAAGTCTCTCACAGGAACTTAGTTGCAACTGAAGGATGGGTTAGGAACTTTTCCTATGGTACCTGAATCTTCCAGCCGATCTGGCGATACCGTAGGAAATGCGGATTCAACTAGTGTCCATACATCTCAGCTCCCAGGCTCTTACCGAGCAGCCAGCTTCATGGCCCTCCTCTGAAGAGTCCTCCCCTGGTCGCTTGTCGAGTTGCTGTGCCTCTCCAATCCTGAGAGGGCACCGGGACACTTCAAAATCCTCCTTCAGTTACTGCGCCTCGAACTAGCCAGTTCCGAGGCTCGGAAACGAATGGATCTGCACCCCCAGACCATGAGGGCCTCTGGGACTGTCCCGGATGACCAGGCTTACGGGGTCAGCAGACGCTCCTGGACCGAGACCCCTCTCGGGGCTGGTCCAGACCGGAAACAAGAACCAACAAGTTCAGCACCTTACACGTGACTTCAGCACCTTAAATACCCCTTCCCGGAATACGCAGCGGGGCCAGACGCGCCCACTGATTGGCTCCGGGAAAGATTGGTACCTAACACGTCCAACCAGACTGCGTTCTCAGCTGGTCACAGGTGCTCACCTCACCTATGACCAGGCAGAACTCTAGTACAGCCCAGCCAAACTGATGCCAAAGTAATGACCTAGAACAATTAACCCCAAAACTCAGTTACAGTTCTGGAAAAAACTAAATTTACAAGAATAGCGCACACTTTGAAAAAATGTCAGGGCTACAACTATAAGAATGAAAACATTTTATAACACACACACATATATATATATATATATATATATATATATATATATATATATATATATATATATATATATATATATATATATATATATATATATATATATATATATATATGTAGCGCACCTCCTTAACAGTCTGTGACTTTGTTTTTTATTTATTGAGGGTTAATAACTTGGATAGGGATTGGAAACTTTGGGATGCCCACTTGACTTCACAACAACTTTAGGGACAACTCTTCCTACATACAGTCTCCATGTACAGCTCCTCTTTTTTCTCCACAACTCAGCAATTGCCCATTACAGGCAGGAACCCAAGGCCCCTTAGATGTGTAGAACATGTCAGTGTCCAGCCTGCATTACTCCTCTGGCTACTGATCCCAGCACCACCTCTTCAGGCACTGCCAACCAACCTGGCTGCAGCTGCCCCTTTCACTAGCCCTCCTGGCTAACTTCTCTACACAGTCCTCAAGACTGACTCTCACCAGCCCATCTGGCTAATTCTCAGGAGCTCTCCCAGGGAAGGCAAGAAGACTTGAAACAATGTGCTCTTCAGGGAGAACTGGCTACATGTGGCAGTCTCCCCCCTTGTAGGTCCACAGACGTGCTGACCTGCTCCTGCTGTCCCCAATATTGCTCCTGTGCCTCAAGGAAGGGCTTACTCCTTATGTTTTGGTAGGATCCTTCCAGCACCCACCCCGAGGCCATCTAGGGGGCACCCTCAAGGGCCACCGACAGCTTCCACAACGCTATATCTCCAACTTTCACCGACTGCCCATTCTGGCATGACTCATGCCTATTTATGTGGTGGCCTGCCGCTTACCAGCCCTTTACTGGGAATTGGCTGAGGACCTCATAAATATTCCAAACAACTCCTCCTAACCTCTACCCACTATGTCTAGAACATCCTTCATTGTATCAGGAAACAGGGGGAGGCACCAGATGAGCTGTCAGGATTAGTATTCCAGTCTACCTCACTGAGCACTGATCCAGATTCACAGGCTATAGGCAATAGGCAATACTACATCTAGCACACACTACAGGGTGATATATATATCCCGGTGGGCGCGCAGCGGGTCAATATCCTGAGGGCGTCATATGACGTCCGGCCAGGATATTGAAACCACTTTGCCGCCGTCATTCTGCTATATGGTGGGCGGCAAGTGGTTAATGTGCTTCTTCTTGAGCCACTCCTTTGTTGCCTTAGCTGTGTGTTTTGGGTCATTGTCATGCTGGAATACCCATCCATGGCCCATTTTCAATGCCCTGGCTGAGGGAAGGAGGTTCTCACCAAAGATTTGATGGTACATGACCCCGTCCATATTCCCTTTGATGCGATGAAGTTGTATTGTCCCCTTTGATGTCACAGTCCCGGAGGATGCTGGGACTGTGACATCATATGGGGGCGGGGTCACCATGTGACATGAGCATTTGACCCCGCCTCCTTGTCCCTATATAAGTCACAACACAGCGCGTCTCTGCCATTCCGGCCAGAGACAGCGACCAGTCAACATCGGAAGAGGAAGAAGAAGACGGCGCAGAAGGCGGCGACAGCGGCAAGAACAGAAGAGACCCCGGAAGACCCCCGAAGGCGGAACGAGACCCCCAGACGACGGCGGTGACGACGAAGAAGAAAGCCCGGCTCCTCCGGCGAGAAGGCCCCCCAAGACGGAAGAAGACCCCCGCAGCAGTCCAATAAAATATTTTTAAAAATTGTGTGTTTTTTTTTATTTACACTTTTACACCTTAGGTGAATGGGTAGGGGTACATCGTACCCCATACTCATTCACATAGGGTGGGGGGCCGGGATCTGGGGGCCCCCTTATTAAAGGGGGCTCCCGGATTCCGATAAGCCCCCCGCTCGCAGACCCCGAGAACCAATGGCCAGGGTTGTTGGGAAGAGGCCCTTGTCCTCATCAACATGGGGACAAGGTGCTTTGGGTTGGGGGGGCCACAGGGCGCCCCCCTTCCCCAAAGCACCCACCCCCATGTTGAGGGCATGCGGCCTGGTACGGTTCAGGGGGGGGGGGGCGCTCGCTCGTCCCCACCCCCTTTCCTGACCGGCCAGGCTGCGTGCTCGGATAAGGGTCTGGTATGGATTTTGGGGGGACCCCCACGCCGTTTTTTCGGTGTTGCCCTTAAAATCCATACCAGACCTAAGGGCCTGGTAGGCTCCTGGAGGGGGAACCCATGCCGTTTTTTTTATTTAAAATTTGGCGTGGAGTTCCTCCTCAAGGAGACACTATCGCGTCCATATAGATGGAGATCCGACTTGGAGGCGACTTCCATTGAAATCAATGGGTACAAGTCGCCTAGAAGTCGGATTGAAGTAGTACAGAAACCTTTTCTGAAGTCGGAGTGACTTCAGTAGCATTCATTAAGACGGCTCTCATTCACTTGCATGTCATTTCTGATGTCAAGCGACTTGGGGCGACTTGCGGTCTGACAAGTCGCCCCCCAATCGCGGTAGTGTGAACAGGCTCTTAAGAGAGTGCTCTTTTCCTCAACTCGCTACCTGTATAGAAAACACCTGTGAGCCAGAAATCTTGCTGATTGATAGGGGATCACATACTTATTTCACTTATTAAAATGCAAATCAATTTATAACTTTTTTTAAATGCGTTTTTTTTTGGATATTTTTGTTGTTGTTCTGTGTCTCGCTCTTAAAATAAAACTACCATTAAAATTATAGACTGATCATTTCTTTGTCAGTGGGCAAAATCAGCAGAGGATCAAATACTTTTTTCCTCACTGTATATACATTCAGTAATATATATTTATGGGACCCGAGAAGAGGAGGATCGGGGCTGCTCTATGCAAAACCATTGCACTGAGCAGGTAAGTATAAGATGTTTGTTATTTTAACCACCTAAGCCCCCGGACCATTTGGCTGCCCAGATACCAGAGCACTTTTTTGCGATTCGGCACTGCGTCGCTTTAACTGACAATTGAGCGGTCGTGCGTTGTGTATCCCATACAAAATTGACTTCCTTTTTTCCCCACAAATAGAGCTTTCTTTTGGTGGTATTTGTTCACCTCTGCGTTTTTTTTTTTTTTTGCACTATAAACAAAAAAATAGCGACAATTATTTTTTACTTTTTGCTATAGTAAATATCCCCAAAAAATATATAAAAAAAAATGTTTTTCCTCAGTTTAGGCCGATACTTATTCTTCTACATATTTTTGGTTTAAAAAAAACGCAATAAGCGTTTATTGATTGGTTTGCACAAAAGTTATAGCGTCTACAAAATAGGGTATAGTTTTATGGCATTTTTATTAATATTTTTTTTTACTAGTAATGGCGGCGATCAGTGATTTTTAATTATGATTGTGACAGTATGGCGGACAGATCGGATACTTTTGGTGCGATTTTGGGACCATTCACATTTATACAGCGATCAGTGTGATTAAAAATGCACTGATTACTGTGTAAATATGACGGGCAGTGAAGGGGTTAACCACTAGGTGGCGCTGTAGGGGTTAAGTGTGTCCTAGGGAGTGATTCTATCTGTGGGGGGGGGGGCTATGTGTGACACGACATTGATCACCGCTCCCGATTACAGGGAGCTGTGATCAGAGTCCTGTCACTAGGCAGAACGGGGAAATGCTTGTTTACATTAGCATTTCCCAGCAAGCGGGGAGCAAGCGGTTAAAAAAAAAAACAAGATTTTAATACTGCTTTAACCACTTCAGCCCCGGACCAATTGGCAGCCAAAGGACCAGGCCCCTTTTTGCGATTCGGCACTGCGTCGCTTTAACTGACAATTGCGCGGTCGTGCGACGTGGCTCCCAAACAAAATTGGCGTCCTTTTTTTCCCACAAATAGAGCTTTCTTTTGGTGGTATTTGATCGCCCCTGCGGTTTTTATTTTTTGCGCTATAAACAAAAATAGAGCGACAATTTTGAAAAAAATGCAATATTTTTTACTTTTTGCTATAATAAATATCCCCAAAAAATATATAAAAAAACATTTTTTTTCCTCAGTTTAGGCCGATACGTATTCTTCTACATATTTTTGGTAAAAAAAATCGCAATAAGCGATTATTGATTAGTTTGCGCAAAAGTTATAGCGTTTACAAAATAGGGGATAGTTTTATAGCATTTTTATTAATATTTTTTTTTTATTAGTAATGGCGGCGATCAGCGATTTTTATTGTGACTGCGACATTATGGCGGACACATCGGACATTTTGACACATTTTTGGGACATTTGTCATTTATACAGAAATCAGTGCTATTTAAATAGCACTGATTCCTATGCAAATGACAGTTGTAGTTAGGGGGTTAACCACTAGGGGGCGGGGAGGAGTCAGTGTGACGTGTTGTGTTTTTTTTACAGTAGGGGGGCGTGGCTGTACGTCTGACGTCATTGATCGGTGTTCCCGATGACAGGGAACCGCCGATCACTGACAGTCAGTGTAGGAAGCGCGGGGAGAGGTTTTTTTTACATAGACCTCTCCCCGTTCTTCAGCTCCGTAACCCGATCGCGGGATACCAGCGGCGATCGGGTCCGCTGGTCTCGCGGCCGTGGTCACGGAGCTCCCGACCCACGGGCAGGCAAATGCACGATCACGTACAGGTACGTGATTTTGCCTGCCCGTGCCATTCTGCTGACGTATATATGCAGTGGCCGGTCGGGAAGTGGTTAAAGTACATAAACCATAGAAATCAGGTTCATGTTATGCCGCGTACACACGGTCGGAATTTCCGATGGAAACAGTCCGATGGGAGCTTTTCATCGGATTTTCCGACCGTGTGTATGCCCATCGGTCTTTTTCTGTCGGCATTTCCGACGGACTTTGGATTGAGAGCCTGTTCCTAATTTTTCCGTCGGAAAACCTTTCTATCAGGTTGTTCGATCGTGTGTATGCAATTCCGACGCGCAAAATTCAGACGCATGCTCGGAAAAAATTTGACGCATGCTCAGAAGCATTAAACTTCCCTTTTATAGTGCCGTCGAACGTGTTATATGTCGTGGTGTTATTGACCGTCGCAATTTGGTGTGACCGTGTGTAGGCAAGACAGTTTGAGCGAAATTCCTTCGGAATTCCGACGGGAAAACCATCAGAGCTTTTTCCAACGAGAATTCCGATCATGTGTATGCAGCATTACAGTTTGTCTCTTAAAAGCTCCTCTTCTTTCAGCAGTTTGCAAAAAAATTTGCTGCAACCTACCTACGTGTAATGCACCGTAGTAATTGTCATCTCCATCTAGCGGCCAATGGTCACACTACATAGTTCAATGTTATCCCACTAGAGTACATGCCTGAGGAACCTCCAGAAACCTGCAAGGGGGGGGTCCCAAGGTTTTGACTGCCTATGGGCCTCTACAGAGTTTAATCTGAGCTTATGAAGAAGGTAAAACTAAATTGTTTAGTCAGAGACAGGATAGATTTACCTGAGGAGATGGGTTTTCAGGGATTATCTAAAGGCAGACAGCGTAGGAGATAGTCGGACAGATTGGGTTAGAGAGTTCCATAGGAAGGGAGGGGCTCTGCAGAAGTCCTGGAGGTGACAAAGGGTTTTTAAAAGCAGGAGATCCTGGGCCGAATGAGGAGAATAGTTTGGGTGATATTTTTAGAGGACATCTGTGATGTTGCTTGGGACAGAGTTGTAGATGGCTTTGTATGTTGTTAATATTTAGAATTCTTTTTGTGGAATCTTTGTGGAAAGATTGGCACAGAGGGGTGGCCATTTATAGGACTCCAGGTCTCAACTTGGAGCACCTGGACTTGTTTGAATTTTCCAGTCTTTCTGTGCCAATCATGCTTTTTATTGTGTACAATGGTACTCCCCAGCACCCTTCTAGATTTGCAGTGAGTTGTAGGAGCCATAAAGCCCTTTCGTAACAAATCCTTGCTGAAGTCATAGTGTACTTATATAAACCCAAGAACAAAAATGTAATATATTGCAGCTTATAAGTTCTTAGATGTGGTGGCTGCATTTGTTTTCTTTTTTTGGGCCAACTTTCTTTCTGCAAGTATAGCAATATATCTGTTGATCTTGTCAGACATCTTGTGTTCTTGTAGCTTCCCGTGGAAAATCTTCTGTATATTTTATGCCTTGGCACATGCTCCTTATGACCACCCTTTCTCAAACTTTTTTACACCAGAAGAACCCGTGAAATAATTTTTGGGCCGTGGGAAACCTTACTAAAAACAATTTTTTGGGGATCAATAAGAAAGGTTTTGCCAACATTGTGGTCAGTAGGAATAATGCAACCCTTACAGTGGTGAATGCCACCCTTACAGACAACTAAAAAGACCATTGGTGTCATGCTGCTGGCTTTACCAAGTGGTGTTGGCCCCAGAACTATGCTCCAAGTTGAGGTTCTGGGGCATCAGGTGGGAGGTCAACCTGCCACAGTTCAAGGAATCCCCAGGCAGCCTATGGAGGACCCCTAGAGTTACGCAAAACCCTGGTTGGTAATGGCTGCCCATGACAGTGCCCAACTCCAATGCTCTTTTTTCCCCCAAGAGCTTAAACATTGGCATCGAAAAGGCCTAACAAATACAGGCAGTATTGGCCCACGTTACAAACATCCGACTTACAAACGACTCCTAATTACAAACGATGAAGACAACAGGAAGTGAGAGGAAATCTACACCTAGGAAGGAAAAATGACTCCTGTTATGCCCCGTACACACGGTCGGAAATTCCGACCACAAAATCCGTCGGATTTTTTCAGACGGATTTTGTCCGACACTGGTGTTGCATACACACGGTCGGAAAAAGTTGTCGGAAAATCCGATCATTCTGAACGTGGTGAAGTTCGTTGCGTACGACGGAACTACGTAGAGGCTAGTAGCCAATAGATTTGGTCTTGTAATGTGATCTTTTTTATTTAAAATTTGGCGTGGAGTTCCTCCTCAAGGAGACACTATCGCGTCCATATAGATGGAGATCCGACTTGGAGGCGACTTCCATTGAAATCAATGGGTACAAGTCGCCTAGAAGTCGGATTGAAGTAGTACAGAAATCTTTTCTGAAGTCGGAGTGACTTCAGTAGCGTTCATTAAGATGGCTCTCATTCACTTGCATGTCATTTCTGATGTCAAGCGACTTGGGGCGACTTGCGGTCTGACAAGTCGCCCCCCAAGTCGCGGTAGTGTGAACAGGCTCTTAAGAGAGTGCTCTTTTCCTCAACTCGCTACCTGTATAGAAAACACCTGTGAGCCAGAAATCTTGCTGATTGATAGGGGATCACATACTTATTTCACTTATTAAAATGCAAATCAATTTATAACTTTTTTTAAATACGTTTTTTTTTGGATATTTTTGTTGTTGTTCTGTGTCTCGCTCTTAAAATAAAACTACCATTAAAATTATAGACTGATCATTTCTTTGTCAGTGGGCAAAATCAGCAGAGGATCAAATACTTTTTTTCCTCACTGTATATACATTCAGTAATATATATTTATGGGACCCGAGAAGAGGAGGATCGGGGCTGCTCTATGCAAAACCATTGCACTGAGCAGGTAAGTATAAGATGTTTGTTATTTTAACCACCTAAGCCCCCGGACCATTTGGCTGCCCAAAGACCAGAGCACTTTTTTGCGATTCGGCATTGCGTCGCTTTAACTGACAATTGAGCGGTCGTGCGTTGTGTATCCCATACAAAATTGACTTCCTTTTTTCCCCACAAATAGAGCTTTCTTTTGGTGGTATTTGTTCACCTCTGCGTTTTTTTTTTTTTTTTTTTGCACTATAAACAAAAAAATAGCGACAATTATTTTTTACTTTTTGCTATAGTAAATATCCCCAAAAAATATATTAAATAAAATGTTTTTCCTCAGTTTAGGCCGATACTTATTCTTCTACATATTTTTGGTTTAAAAAAAACGCAATAAGCGTTTATTGATTGGTTTGCACAAAAGTTATAGCGTCTACAAAATAGGGGATAGTTTTATGGCATTTTTATTAATATTTTTTTTTACTAGTAATGGCGGCGATCAGTGATTTTTAATTATGATTGTGACAGTATGGCGGACAGATCGGACACTTTTGGTGCGATTTTGGGACCATTCACATTTATACAGCGATCAGTGTGATTAAAAATGCACTGATTACTGCACTAATGACGGGCAGTGAAGGGGTTAACCACTAGGTGGCGCTGTAGGGGTTAAGTGTGTCCTAGGGAGTGATTCTATCTGTGGGGGGGGAGGGGCTATGTGTGACACGACATTGATCACCGCTCCCGATTACAGGGAGCTGTGATCAGAGTCCTGTCACTAGGCAGAACGGGGAAATGCTTGTTTACATTAGCATTTCCCAGCAAGCGGGGAGCAAGCGGTTAAAAAAAACAAGATTTTAATACTGCTTTAACCACTTCAGCCCCGGACCAATTGGCAGCCAAAGGACCAGGCCCCTTTTTGCGATTCGGCACTGCGTCGCTTTAACTGACAATTGCGCGGTCGTGCGACGTGGCTCCCAAACAAAATTGGCGTCCTTTTTTTCCCACAAATAGAGCTTTCTTTTGGTGGTATTTGATCGCCCCTGCGGTTTTTATTTTTTGCGCTATAAACAAAAATAGAGCGACAATTTTGAAAAAAATGCAATATTTTTTACTTTTTGCTATAATAAATATCCCCAAAAAATATATAAAAAAACATTTTTTTCCTCAGTTTAGGCCGATACGTATTCTTCTACATATTTTTGGTAAAAAAAATCGCAACAAGCGATTATTGATTAGTTTGCGCAAAAGTTATAGCGTTTACAAAATAGGGGATAGTTTTATAGCATTTTTATTAATATTTTTTTTTTTATTAGTAATGGCGGCGATCAGCGATTTTTATTGTGACTGCGACATTATGGCGGACACATCGGACATTTTTGACACATTTTTGGGACATTTGTCATTTATACAGAAATCAGTGCTATTTAAATAGCACTGATTCCTATGTAAATGACAGTTGTAGTGAAGGGGTTAACCACTAGGGGGCGGGGAGGAGTCAGTGTGACGTGTTGTGTTTTTTTTTACATTAGGGGGCGGGGCTGTACGTCTGATGTCATTGATCGGCGTTCCCGATGACAGGGAACCGCCGATCACTGACAGTCAGTGTAGGAAGCGCGGGGAGAGGTTTGTTTACATAGACCTCTCCCCGTTCTTCAGCTCCGTAACCCGATCGCGGGATACCAGCGGCGATCGGGTCCGCTGGTCCCGCGGCCGTGGTCACGGAGCTCCCGACCGGGTCGCGAGCGCGCCGCTGGCGGCGCGCTCCCGACCCACGGGCAGGCAAATGCACGATCACGTAAAGGTACGTGATTTTGCCTGCCCGTGCCATTCTGCTGACGTATATATGCAGTGGCCGGTCGGGAAGTGGTTAAAGTACATAAACCATAGAAATCAGGTTCATGTTATGCCGCGTACACACGGTCGGAATTTCCGATGGAAACAGTCCGATGGGAGCTTTTCATCGGATTTTCCGACCGTGTGTATGCCCATCGGTCTTTTTCTGTCGGCATTTCCGACGGACTTTGGATTGAGAGCCTGTTCTTAATTTTTCCGTCGGAAAACCTTTCTATCGGATTGTTCGATCGTGTGTATGCAATTCCGACGCGCAAAATTCAGACGCATGCTCGGAAAAAATTTGACGCATGCTCAGAAGCATTAAACTTCCCTTTTATAGTGCCGTCGAACGTGTTATATGTCGTGGTGTTATTGACCGTCGCAATTTGGTGTGACCGTGTGTAGGCAAGACAGTTTGAGCGAAATTCCTTCGGAATTCCGACGGGAAAACCATCAGAGCTTTTTCCAACGAGAATTCCGATCATGTGTATGCAGCATTACAGTTTGTCTCTTAAAAGCTCCTCTTCTTTCAGCAGTTTGCAAAAAAATTTGCTGCAACCTACCTACGTGTAATGCACCGTAGTAATTGTCATCTCCATCTAGCGGCCAATGGTCACACTACATAGTTCAATGTTATCCCACTAGAGTACATGCCTGAGGAACCTCCAGAAACCTGCAAGGGGGGGGGTCCCAAGGTTTTGACTGCCTATGGGCCTCTACAGAGTTTAATCTGAGCTTATGAAGAAGGTAAAACTAAATTGTTTAGTCAGAGACAGGATAGATTTACCTGAGGAGATGGGTTTTCAGGGATTATCTAAAGGCAGACAGCGTAGGAGATAGTCGGACAGATTGGGTTAGAGAGTTCCATAGGAAGGGAGGGGCTCTGCAGAAGTCCTGATGTGAGCATGGGAGGAGGTGACAAAGGGTTTTTGAAAGCAGGAGATCCTGGGCCGAATGAGGAGAATAGTTTGGGTGATATTTTTAGAGGACATCTGTGATGTTGCTTGGGACAGAGTTGTAGATGGCTTTGTATGTTGTTAATATTTAGAATTTTTTTTGTGGAATCTTTGTGGAAAGATTGGCACAGAGGGGTGGCCATTTATAGGACTCCAGGTCTCAACTTGGAGCACCTGGACTTGTTTGAATTTTCCAGTCTTTCTGTGCCAATCATGCTTTTTATTGTGTACAATGGTACTCCCCAGCACCCTTCTAGATTTGCAGTGAGTTGTAGGAGCCATAAAGCCCTTTCGTAACAAATCCTTGCTGAAGTCATAGTGTACTTATATAAACCCAAGAACAAAAATGTAATATATTGCAGCTTATAAGTTCTTAGATGTGGTGGCTGCATTTGTTTTCTTTTTTTGGGCCAACTTTCTTTCTGCAGGTATAGCAATATATCTGTTGATCTTGTCAGACATCTTGTGTTCTTGTAGCTTCCCGTGGAAAATCTTCTGTATATTTTATGCCTTGGCACATGCTCCTTATGACCACCCTTTCTCAAACTTTTTTACACCAGAAGAACCCGTGAAATAATTTTTGGGCCGTGGGAAACCTTACTAAAAACAATTTTTTGGGGATCAATAAGAAAGGTTTTGCCAACATTGTGGTCAGTAGGAATAATGCAACCCTTACAGTGGTGAATGCCACCCTTACAGACAACTAAAAAGACCATTGGTGTCATGCTGCTGGCTTTACCAAGTGGTGTTGGCCCCAGAACTATGCTCCAAGTTGAGGTTCTGGGGCATCAGGTGGGAGGTCAACCTGCCACAGTTCAAGGAATCCCCAGGCAGCCTATGGAGGATCCCTAGAGTTACGCAAAACCCTGGTTGGTAATGGCTGCCCATGACAGTGCCCAACTCCAATGCTCTTTTTTCCCCCAAGAGCTTAAACATTGGCATCGAAAAGGCCTAACAAATACAGGCAGTATTGGCCCACGTTACAAACATCCGACTTACAAATGACTCCTACTTACAAACGATGAAGACAACAGGAAGTGAGAGGAAATCTACACCTAGGAAGGAAAAATTACTCCTGTTATGCCCCGTACACACGGTCGGAAATTCCGACCACAAAATCCGTCGGATTTTTTCAGACGGATTTTGTCCGACACTGGTGTTGCATACACACGGTCGGAAAAAGTTGTCGGAAAATCCAATCATTCTGAACGTGGTGAAGTTCGTTGCGTACGACGGAACTACGTAGAGGCTAGTAGCCAATAGCTTTGGTCTTGTAATGTGATCTGAGCATGCGTGGCACTTTGTCCGTCGGAATTCGCTACACACGATCGGAAAAAGTCCGATATGACTTTGTTGTCGGAAAATTGGAGAGCAGGATCTCAAACTTTTTCCGTCGGAAATTTCCGACGGAAAAAGTGCGATGGAGCCCACACACGGTCGGAATTTCCGACAACATGGTCCGATAGGACATTTTCTGCCGGAAAATCAGACCGTGTGTACGGGGCATAAGAGTTATCATGGGAAAAAGGTGTCTCCACTGAAGCTTTATCACTAATCCTTGTCTCCACAACAACTCAAAATTTTCAAAATGCAATTGTCACAAAAACAGAAAGTGAGATGGCAGTTTTTGAATGGGAAGAAATTTCATCAGCACACCAAGGATTCCTTGAAAGGGTCCATTCTGTGGTCACATGATAAATATACAGCAACATTTCACTTGCCTGACGAAGGGGCCCTGCGTGGCTCCAAAACTTTGCTGCATATTTATCATGTGACCACGGAATAAAGCTTTGGACCCTTTCGAGGAATCCTTGGTGTGCTGATGACATTTCTTCACTTTGAGTATCCACGGTTTCCAGCCTGTGGTCATTACAGCACCCAGCATTACTGCACAGCCAGTTATGTTGAACGTGTGCGTGGGGAATATTGCGTTTGGATCTTCTGAACAGGAGCACAGACAGCAAAACACAGGGGTGTTAACCCTTCCTATGCTATCCAAAAACCTTAAAAATTGTTTCTTGGCTGGAGTTACACTTAAAAAATTTACCTGTTCTGGCTTACAAACAAATTAAACTTAAAGCAGAGTTCCATTAGTTTGTAAATTTATTAAAAGTCAGCAGCTACAAAAAGTGTAGCTGCTGACTTTTGATAAACAGACACTCACCTGTCCCACAGGCCAGCGATGCGGCCACCCGAAGCCTCGCTCCTCTCCCCCTCCTCTCCGCAGTGCCGGCATTGCAAGTGTGGTCACCCGGCTGCGAGTCATGCTGCACACTCTTAGTGGCCAGGCAATCTTTTGGGACCTGTGACATGTCCCAGAAGATTGCAGAGCGGGAGGGGGCGAGGAGGAGTCACGAAGGCAAAGAGGCAACGAGAGCAGGAAGTGGGAGCTGGGTACCTGTCAAACCTAGGTACCCGCCCCCAAAGGAATGACATGCCAAATGTGGCATGTAAGGGGGTGAATAGTGCTTAAAGTGGAAGTTACACTTTTGGGTGGAACTCCACTTTAAGAACAAACCTACAGAACCTTGGTTGTAACTCGGGTACTGCCTGTAATAAGATTTGACTCCTGTAGACTTCAGTGGGGTTCAGGTGCTATGTTTGGAGTTTTCAGAAATCCGGCTAGGTTCGGCGAACAGCCAACAAACCCAACCCAGGCTAATTGGCTCATCACTAGTGCAAACATCCAAAACCAATGACTAAATTATAATTTGTATTGTCAATAAAGCCAGGTGTACACAGGGCTTGGTTTGCATCAGACCAGCTTCTCTCGTCATACATGGCTGTCCACAGGAACCCAAATAATAATTTGTAGTGTCAAACATAAATGTGTTGTGTTTGCCATAGCGTTTGGATGGAAATTCAAGCTTTGGCTTAGGCTGGAACCAGCAGTTCAATTTGTGGAAAACCACTTAAAGTAAGGGTGTGTGTATACACAGGGCCTTTTTTGCATCAAAATTGCTTCTCTCCCCATACAAACCAGCCCATAGGTACCCAAATGATAATTTGTATTGTCAAACATAAATGTGTTGTGTTTGCCCTAGGGTTTGGAGGGCAGTGCAAGCTTTGGCCTAGGCTGGCACCAGCAGTGCAATTTGTACAAAACCACTTAAAGTAAGGGTGTGTGTGTGTACACATGGCTTTGTTTGCGTCAAAACTGCTTCTCTCCCCTTACAAACCTGCCCATGGGTACCCAAATGGTAATTTGTATCATCAAACATAAATATGTTGTGTTTGCCCTGGGGTCTGAAGGGAAACGCAAGCTTTGGTTTAGGCTGGCACCAGCAGTGCCATTTGTAGAAAACCATTTAAAGTAGGGGTGTGTGTGCGTCAAAACTGCTTCTCTCCCCATTTAATCCTGTCCATGGGTACCCAAATGATCATTTGTATTGTCAAACATAAATATGTTATATTTGCCCTGGGGTCTGAAGGGAAACGCACGCTTTGGCTTAGGCTGGCACCAGCAGTGCAGTTTTTGAAAATGTACTTCAAGTAAGGGCGTATGTACATGGGGCTTTGTTTGCATCATAACTCCTTCTCACACAAAGCAAGCCTGCCTTGTGGGTACCAAAATTATAATTCGTATTGCCAAACGTGAATGTGCTGTGTTTGTTCTAGGGTCTGGAGACAAATGCAAGCTTTGGATTAGGCTGGCACCAGCAGTGCAATTTGTAGAAAACCACTTCAAGTAAGAGCGAATGTACACAGGGCTTTGTTTGCTTTACAACTTCTTCTCTCCCCATTCAAGCCTGCCTGCGGGAACCCAAATATCGGTAATAATTTTTAGTGTCAACTGTCAAACATTAATATGTTGTGTTTCCCTAGGGTCTGAAGAGAAACGCAAACTTTGGCTTAGACTGGCACCAGCAGCATAATTTGTAAGAAAACCACTTCAAGTAAAGGGTGTGTGTACACACAGGGCTTTGTTTGCTTCTCTCCCCACACAAGCCTGCGGGAACCAAAATAATAATTTGTAGTGTCAAACATACATGTGTTGTGTTTGCCCTAGGGTCTGAAAGTGAATGTCAGCTTTGGCTTAGGCTGGGGCCAGCAGTACACTTTGTAGAAAACCACTTCAAGTAAGAGTGTGTGTACGGAAGGCTTTGTTTGCATCAGAGCTGCTTCTCTTGCCAGTGCCATCTTAATAGCATTCTGGGCCCCTGGGCAAAGTAATGCACTGGGGCCCCTACCAGCCTGCATCAGGTGTCTCCATCACAGTGCCCCTTACATCAGGTTCCCCCATCACAGTGTCTCCATACATCAGACTCCTCCATACATCAGGTGACCCCCATCACAGTGCCCCCATACATCAGGTGACCCCCCATTACAGTGTCCCCTTAGATCAGGTTCCCCAATCACAGTGTCCCTTTACATAAGGTGACCCCCATTACAGTGCCCCCTTACATCAGACTCCCCCATGCATCAGGTTCCCCCATCACAGTGTCTCCATACATCAGACTTCCCCATACATCAGGTTCCCCATTACAGTGTCTCCATACATCAGACTTCCCCATACATCAATTTCCCCCATCACAGTGTCCCCATACATCAGGTGACCCCTATTACAGTGCCCCCTTACATCAGGTTCCCCCATCACAGTGCCCCCTTACATCAGACTTCCCCCATACATCAGGATCCCCCATCACAGTGTCCCCATACATCAGGTGACCCCCCATTACAGTGTCCCCTTAGATCAGGTTCCCCAATCACAGTGTCCCTTTACATAAGGTGACCCCCATTACAGTGCCCCCTTACATCAGGTTCCCCCATAACAGTGTCTCCATACATCAGGTGACCCCCATTACAGTGCCCCCTTACATCAGGTTCCCCCATCACAGTGTACCCTTACATCAGACTCCCCCATGCATCAGGTTCCCCCATCACAGTGTCTCCATACATCAGACTTCCCCATACATCAGGTTCCCCATTACAGTGTCTCCATACATCAGACTTCCCCATACATCAGGTTCCCCATCACAGTGTCTCCATACATCAGACTGCCCCATACATCAATTTCCCCCATCACAGTGTCCCCATACATCAGGTGACCCCTATTACAGTGCCCCCTTACATCAGGTTCCCCCATCACAGTGCCCCCTTACATCAGACTTCCCCCATACATCAGGATCCCCCATCACAGTGTCCCCATACATCAGGTGACCCCCATTAAAGTGTCCCCATACATCAGGTGACCCCCATTACAGTGTTCCCATACATCAGGTGCCCCCATCCATCAGAGTTGTGCCCCCCTCCCCTTCCCCTTTGTACTTACAGATCACAACTGCTGTTCCCACCTGCAATGAAGGCAGCTCCTCCTTCCTCTCTCATACTGAGACTGAGGTGAGTTCTCAGTCTCAGTCCTGGCTCTCTTCCACGCCCTACATGAGGGAGGAGAAAGCTGAATCCTCTCTCCAGTAGAAGCTAGCGGCTGCTCCTTCTGACAGGAGTGACATTGCAGTTACTCCAGAGAGGGCCGGACCGGGATGCAGCACAGCAAAGGTAGGGCAGGCCTGGCCATGACAGTGTGTCTAGGACACACATTTACAATTTTAAGGGGTGTGGCTTAGCGCAGCGGGCCAATCAGGAGACGGGGGAGTGGCCATATAAAAAGGGGGCGTGGCTAGGACGGACATTCGGCGGGCAGTAACACATGAGGAGGCAGGTTTTTTACTCTGCTCCTCGTTTTTCTAAATCCAAGATGGCGGACGTCCGGGACCTCATGGTCCAATTGAGAGCAGCAGCAGCATCCCGGGGACCAGACTGGCTTCAGGAACAAGTCACAGCCGTGCTGGCTGAACAAGGAAGGCGAGGGGAGACCACGCGGGCGGCGGTGGAGCGGCGATCGATCGACAGGAGCCAGGCGAGCGGCAGGATTTCCAGGCCGCCTGCAAGGTACTCTCCGGGGGCGAATGCTGGGCCATCCAGGGTCACTAGGAGCCCGAGGGGGGAGTACTCGCCCCCCCCGGCAAAAAGGGCGCAGAAGGAACAGACAGGAGGGCCTAGGCAGACCACACGTCGCGGGGCTCAGACGGGGGGGGGGGGGGGGCACGGGCCTACAGGGTGCCGCATCCCAAGGTAGCAGAAGAGAAGGCACTGGCCAAGTCAGCGGACAGACGGAGGCATGATACGTCCAGGAGTCCCTCCCCGGAGGGATTGCCGCTTTTGTTCCGACAGGAGGTTGAGAGCAGGTCGGAAGGAGAAATTTCAGAGGAAGAGGAGCTGGAACCCAGTCGTCCACAAGCACCGGTGGTAATTGGAACAGCAACGGAGCGAAGGGTGCCCGGTCGGCCCGGTAAGTCATGTGACAATTTAGCATTTACAGCTGTATTACAGAACTTAATGGGGGTTGTATCTGGTGGGGGGGGGGCTGCCCCTCCGGCACCGCTGTTGGCAGACACATACCAACCGCGGGCAGGGAGCGGGCCTACAGTGGGGTCCGGCAGTCAGATACAGGAATTGCTAGAGGGCCTACGGGCGTTGGTGGGATGGATTGAAGGAGGACAGTCGTCCGCAGGGGGGTCAGGTGAAGGCACCGTGGGTACAGCACAAGTAGCAGGGCCGGTCGCAGCAGCTACGGCAGTGCCACAGGACACCGTAGCAGGTGAAGTGGCAGAGAAGGTGAGTACAACGGAAAAAGGGGGGACAGAGGCGACTGTCAGAGCGGACATTGTGCGGTTGGCAGACGCTGCAAAATGTGAGGTGTATGTGTGCTTCGAGGGACCCCTAGGCGCTCACCTGAAGCAGGAAACGAGAGAGAAGATATGGAAGGGCGAGTATGTAGAGATTTTCTCCCTATTGCCCTTAGAAAAATTTAATCTGAACAGGGTAAAACCAGATGATACAAAGAAGGAGGACGAGGAGAAGCGGAGATACCGTTTGATTCCCAGGACGTTTGCCAATTGGCTGCAAGCGTTCGCCATTTTGGCAGGTGTAATAGGTGAAAAGAACCCCGAAAACTGTTCGGCGTTATTTTGCTATATGGACGCTATTGGGGAGGCATATAGGGTATACGGGGGCACGGCGTGGCTACGTTACGACGAGCAATTCAGGCAGCGCAGGGCGGTGCGTCCCGCACTGCGGTGGGATCACAAAGACATCAGTCTTTGGATGCGACTTATGGCATCGGCAAAAACGCCAGCACAGCCATTTCATGGGGGGGCCGGAGGTAGTAACTCCTCGGGATCGCCGGCCGGTAGGAAGTGGGGAGTCTGTTGGCAGTTTAACGAGGGATCATGTAAGTATGGGGGATCCTGCAAGTTTAAACATGAATGTTCCGGGTGCGGGGGGGCGCATACGCATGCCAAGTGTTTCAAAAAAGGAAAACGCGGTGGAGAGGCTGGTAACAAAAGGGACGACTCCGGTGATGGGGGAAAGGATGCTTCCTTTTCTAAATAGATACCCGGACAGGGCGGCGGCGTTGTTACTAGAGGAAGGTTTTAAGCACGGTTTTCATATTCCGTGCACATTAACAGTCGTCCCTCCTATGGCCAATAATTTGAGATCGGCACTGCAGCACCCGGCAGTGGTATCCGAAAAATTGGCCAAGGAGGTGGCTTTGGGTAGGATGGCGTGGCCATTTGAGGTGAAACCAATAGAATATTTAGTAGTATCCCCGTTGGGGGTGGTCCCTAAGAAAGAACCAAACAAATTTCGTTTGATTCATCATCTATCGTTTCCCAAAGGGGGATCGGTAAATGATTTCATTGACCCAGAAACCTGTACGGTTTCGTACACGTCTTTTGACGCGGCTGTACGCTGGGTGCGACGTTATGG
Organism: Lithobates sylvaticus; assembly: GCA_028564925.1. Classification (NCBI taxonomy): domain Eukaryota; kingdom Metazoa; phylum Chordata; class Amphibia; order Anura; family Ranidae; genus Lithobates; species Lithobates sylvaticus. The sequence goes on along the minus strand of CM053026.1, from coordinate 41,822,297 downwards.
AAAAGGGGCATTGATGGCTAAATCGGATGTGGAGTCGGCGTTTAGACTTCTCCCGGTTCACCCGGACAGTTTCAGGTTGCTGGGTTGCCATTGGGAGGAACAGTTTTGTGTGGATATGTGTTTGCCCATGGGCTGTTCTATATCATGTGCACTGTTTGAAACATTTAGCTCCTTTTTAGAATGGGTGGTCAGGGACGTTGCGGGTATTGAATCCGTCATCCATTATTTGGATGACTTTCTCTGCGTGGGCCCTCCTTCTTCCAATGTGTGTGCGATACTGTTGTCCACGTTGCAACACATTGCGGAGAGATTTCGGGTGCCTCTGGCAGCTGATAAGACGGAGGGTCCACGGACAGAGCTGAGCTTCTTAGGTATAGTTATTGATTCCATGAAAATGGAATGCAGGTTACCTGAAGAGAAGCTCAGGGATTTACAAAAGGAGATCAGGGAGATACATGGGTGCAAGAAAGTGCAGCTGCGTACGTTGCAATCCCTGTTAGGAAAATTGAATTTTGCATGCAGGATTATTCCCATGGGGCGAATATTTTGCCGTCGGATGTCTTCAGCTACGGCTGGGGTGAAGGCTCCCACGCATTACATTAGGCTGCGGAAGGAACATAGGGATGACCTGCAGGTATGGTATCAATTTTTAGCAGAGTTTAACGGAAGGTCGGTGTGGATGTCTGGTCCGGTAAGTAACTTCGACGTGGAGTTGGTGACAGACGCCGCAGGATCTACTGGATATGGGGCGTACTTCCAAGGACGGTGGAGTGCGGAACCGTGGCCACGGGCTTGGGTAGAGGCTGGGTTTTTACGTAACCTGGTGCTCCTGGAACTCTTTCCGGTAGTACTAGCGATGGAACTGTGGGGCGAGTCATGTCAAAATTTGAAATTACGTTTGAATTGTGACAACATGGGGGTAGTGCAGGTCATCACTAGCATGTCGGCGGCTTCGCCACCTGTCATTCGGCTGATGCGACAGTTGGTGTTGCGCTGCTTGCGATTGAATGTGTTTTTATATGCTGTACATATCCCGGGGGTGGAGAACACACTGGCTGACTCTTTGTCTCGGTTCCAGTGGGACAAATTCAGGGCTCTGGCGCCAGAGGCACAGAAGGTGGGAGTTCCGTGCCCAGCCTGGATATGGGATTTGGCACTAGAATAGCGGCAGGATGGATACAGAAGTCGGTGAGTACGTCCACATGGGCAGGGTACCAGAAGGTGTGGAGAGAGTGGGGAGAACTGATGCAAGAAGCAGGTGTGGGTGAGTATGGGTCGTCAGGTCGTCTGTTGGTGCTATATTTGGTATCCAGGAACATGGAAAGGGGGCGATCGGTATCGGCTATTGAGAAGAAAATGGCGGCTTTGGCCTTTTTGTTCAAATTACAAAAGAAAGTAGATTGGACAAAGGATTTTTGGGTGAAACAGGCCATTAAGGGTTACAGGAAAGAAAACAGGACTAAGGACACGAGACGGCCGATTACATTCAAAAATGTATTGGATTTGGGGATACAGTTGGGATCGGTTTGCAGGGATGGTTATGAGCGTTTATTGTTTAAAACCGCTTTTTCATTGGCGTTTTTTGGGGCATTTCGTATAGGGGAATTGGTCAGCCCAGCAAAAGGAAGGGCGGGCGGTTTACTGCGGGGGGACGTAGTGGTCCTGGAGGACAGGGTGTCCGTGCGGTTGCGGAAGTCCAAAACGGACCAAAAAGGTGTGGGGGTACAGATATCGCTGTATGCAGTAGAGGGTTGTGCAATGTGCCCGGTAAAAACGGTAAGGGATTTTGCGGGCATAAGGCCGGGAGGGGATGGCTCCTTTTTGGTACACGAGGATGGAGCTAATTTGTCCAGGTTCCAGTTTGTTGCTGTTTTGCGTAAGTGTTTAAAGGGGTTGGGGATGGATAGTTCCGCCTACGCCTCACACTCCTTCCGCATCGGGGCGGCCACTGAGGCTGCTAGGTACGGGCTGGATGAGGTGGATGTGCGACGGATGGGGAGATGGGAGTCCAGGCGATTCCGCACCTATATTCGGCCTCAGTTAGTGTGGGAAGGTAAAAATTAAAAAAAAAAAAAAAGATGGGGTGTTAAGATGTTGTTGTTGTGCATATCTGCCTACAAAGGGGTAACCTGGTCAAGGGTCCTGGGGGTGCAAGTCCTTTACACTATGTTTGTCATTTCAGACGCAGTGCTCCCACGCCTTATCTGGATTCTTGGACACTCGTATGTGTGTTGGGGCGCACGGAGAGGGGGCACGAGACCAGGTGGGAGGCAGTTGGGGATTTCAAGAAGGGAGGCAACCATAAGATGGTTGGGTAAACCGGGAATGATGTGGGGCAGGGTAGTCCCACAGGCTGAGAGGTTTGCGTGGTTGGACAGGCCGCCAGCAGTGCTTGTCGTCCATGCTGGGGGGAACGATCTGGGTGTCCGCACGGTCAGGGATCTGATCGCGGACATTAAAAATGATTGGATTTATCTGCGAACGAAATTCCCAGACACGTTGTTAGTCTGGTCGGACATAGTGGCAAGGACAACATGGCGTACGGCCAGGTCCGTTTATCGGATCAACAAAGCCAGAATTAGGGTGAATAAGGTGGTTGGGAGGTTTGTGACATGGCATGGGGGGTTGGTGGTACGTCACAGGGATCTAGAGAAGAATGTGGGCCTCTATTTGAGGAGGGACGGGGTCCATTTAACTGATGTGGGCATCGACCTGTGGTCGTTGGGTCTGCAGGAGGGGATTCAGTCGGCCCTGCGGGTGTGGAGGTGCCTGCAAGGATGAGGTGTCAACCTTTTAGGCTATGGCGTGTTTGTTCGTTGGTCAGTGACGGAGCAGTTATGTAGGTGGTAAGTGTGTGTGGGGGGCTCATCATTAGATGGCCCCTCCGGTTCGTGGGGGGCTCATCATTAGATGGCCCCTCCGGTTTGTGGGGGGCTCATCAGTAGATGGCCCCTCCTGGTAGTACATCAAATTATATATTTGATGATTACTCGTGCACTGCGGGATAGGTGTTTGTCTCCGGGCGGCACAGATGGAGGCCAGTTGGTTATGTTGTATCCCGCAGTGCCCCCGGTGGTGTTATATATATATACAGTTACAGTAGTTATATATATATGTTTTATAGTACTTAGCTCCGTCACTGACCAATCAACAGGGTGTAACTGATTGTTTACAGTTCTTGATGTTTGTTTACTGGTTATGTGTTGATATGTTATTTATCACTATGGTTATTTATGTGTGTTTCAGTTATTGGAGTTATGTTTTTAATAAAAGGCTGTTGCGGCCATTTACTCCATAAAAGAAGGTGTGGTCTATTATTTAAGTCAAAGTAAGGGGAAGTATTTGGCTGTATCAGCTGGTGGGTAACATCTAGGCTACACTAGTCATGTCAAAGAAGAGTGGCACGAGTGGACAAATTACCAGTGCATTCCCCCAACACAGCACCCACCCCCCCTTTTTCTGGCTCAAATCACGGGCCCCCCATGCAGCTGGGGTCCCTGGACAGTGCCCAGGTGCGCCCATTCATTAAGACAGCCCTGTCTCTTGCCATACAAGCTTGGCCATATGTACCCACCATAGCAAGGATACAATTTAGTTGTCTACTCATGACTGATGCACTGGGGTACACTCATGGGCTTTAGCAAATCATAGCAATATCTTTGTCTCTGTAGTCATCCCCTAGAAATTTAGGGAATGGCTTTGGACAGGTAATGTCCAGTGAATAGAGGAAGTGTTAGCGTTTTGTGCTCAGCCAAGCTCTCCTAGGAGAAGCATGTCACAGCAAACGAATGCTTTCTTACCTGTGATCAATACAGCGAGGCCGGGCTATGTCTGAAAACAGGATCAAATGACTGGATCGATACAGACAAATTGTTGGCTGTCCAATGGTATAGTACTTTGTTGCACTTTATGTGAACTGTAATGAGAGGAAGTGAAATATTTCCCAGGTGTGAACTGTGGGGCACTAAAACGTATATATACACGCTGTATGTCTTTATACACCTGCTAAAATGGATGTTGCTTCTATGAAATAATCAATACTCGAATGGTATGGAGGAGCTGCGGCTGATGTTTGCTTTCATCATGTAAAAAAAACAAATCATTACTGGGAAACCACAATTTATTTTTTAGTATGCATGCATTTTGAGCTATCACTGTAACTTAAATGGCTTATTTTAAAGTGGATATTCACCATTAAAAACAACTTTCCTTCTCTCCATCCTGCTACCCACCGCTACACAAATATCCATCTATTTTTTTTTTTTGTTTAATTAATTATTTTTGTAATAGTAGAGGTTCAGCCTGCTCCCCCCCCCCCCCCCATCCATGCTTAGGTGAATAATGTGCAGTCCCCCAGTGCCTTCTGGAATATGTGACATGCATAGCCAAGGAGGCACCAGGAGCACTACAGTCATTCCATTCTTTAAAGCAGGAGGGGGGTGGGACTAGTGGCACATCATCGAGAGGTGGCACCTGAGCCCGAAAGAGCCTGCCCTTTAATTTATATCAACTGTTATCTGTCAGAACTGTCATTCGGCAGGAGTGAAGGAATGGGACCAGATGCTTTTCAACAGTCAGGGTTTTTTTCTCTGTTGGCCAGTCTGCGGGCATCGGGCATTGTGACTGACATGGATCTACACCACTAAATTATGTGATTGAGGGTGAATATACATCATGGGACATTTTTTTTTATTTTTTATTATAAAAGGGCTTGTCAAAAATGATGTCTGTCTGTATATACATTTTATAGTTCAATTTTATTCTGTGAATGAGTACAGGTACCATGTATCTCTTACTTATTCTCATAGGCTAGATTGGTATCCAGAGGCTCTCATAAAGGGAGCTTCTAGATTCCGATATGCCTCCCATCCACAAACCCCCACAACCACTGGTCCAATTGTAGGGATTAAGCTCTTATAAACTTGGGGGAATAGTGGTTTGCAAGAGGGCATCTGGCCAGGAGGGGGTGGAAACGTATAGTTTTTTTTTTGCGTGGAATCCCACCTTAAAATGTATACCAGACCTGAAGAGCCTGGTTTAAACTGGGAGATCCCCCTCGCAATTTATTTTAGCTATCCCTGGTTCCTTTTGTAGCACCCTCAGTGTGTACAGTGTAGGAACATTTAGTTGGGCTCCTCTGTAGGCTGAGGAACCAGGGTTAGAGTTAGCTGGTGGAGCTCAAAGGGCCGAGACTCTATTACCTCTACTTGACTTCTGAAACTGCTGAAGGGTTCTAGAACTTAGGTGGTGGAGGAGCAGAGATTAGGCCTGAATATTTATGGCACCTCCTCCAACCCCTAGGTGAGGATGGCCCAGAAGGTGGAGAGGTAGCCCATAAATATTCTGGAGCCTGGCCATGTGGTGAGCAGAGTCCAGTAGAGCAAGAGAGGGGGAGAGAGAGAGCAGGGGTGAGAGGGGAGAGAGAGAGAGATAAAGGGGGAGAGAGAGAGAAAGAGAGAGAGAGAGATAAAGAGGGAGAGGGAGAGAGAGAGAGAGAGAGAGAGAGAGAGAGAGAGAGAGAGAGAGATTTGGACCTGTCCAGAAGGAGGCCTGTTCAACAGTCACATGTGCTTCAGGTTTCACTAAAGGGATTGAGCAACTTCAACCACTACCCCCAGAGCCTGTTATAGGAGAAGCAGCCAGGTTCAATACCCAGCAATATTTCTACCAAGGGACAGCTTAGAGCCATTCAAATCCAGTACAGCTACCCTACACCTCTTGCTTGGGGAATCTAAGGAGCAGCCAGGTGCCTTAGCATATTCTATGGAGACAGAGCACCTGCATTCAGTGAATGGAAACCTTTCTTTTCCAGTTGAGCTGATCCGTTTATCTGACGGGAGGACAGCCTTGTGATTTTTGGTAGCCAGAGACAGTTTCAAGCCCTCAAATTGCATTCAAGTTACAGTTTTGGGCATCCCATACCTTCCCTTCCCTATCCAAGTTCATCCCCTAACAAAACAAAACACCCTGGGCTGGGTATTTACTACTGAGTGAATTCTGGAATATTCCTGTTGCCTGGCTGTGTATATGAGGGGGGACCCGAAAATCCATCCGCTCCTAAGGGGGTAGTTTGTGTACATGGCTGGGGATTTCTAGCCATGTACGTGACTAGGACTGGTTCCATCACTGATTTCTAATGACTCAGGGTTGTCTGCACCCTCCAGCAGCTGAAAGCCATCAAATTGTGTTTGAACTGAAATTTAAACTGATCCCTACTCATTGACAAACCTCTGACAATAGTCAGACTCCAGTCAACAGGGTATTTTTAACATACAGTATATTGCAATATTCAAACTGGAGGGAGGATTTAGGGATGCAAGATTCCCCAAAAAACACAAAATGGGAGGACAGGTATACTGAAACAGCAGTAGGTCCTAGGAGAGTGATCTCCAAAATGTATGTTGATGGACAGAGGACAGCCAAATAAATGTGTGACTGAGAGCAGTCACGCCATTTCCTGGCTCCTGACTTCTCTCCTTTTGTAAGCAGACAAAATACCCAAGTCCATGGGCGAAGATTCATCTTCCAAGGTCTATGAATGCTTCTACCCAGAACCTCTGCAACCTTCTTCAGACAAGAGCCTCTTTACCCAACCACCTTAACAAATGGCTTGGTATGCCGTGCCCACAGCACATGGCTCATGCTAAGGCCAGGCCTTGACACCAGGTCTAAACACAGGGCACTTCTCAAGGAGAAGCCCCCAAGGAGAGTCTTGGAAAGGTGTTCCCAAACACGTATCATCTCCTCAGACCATAGTTTGGAACACCATCAAGAATTGGCTGAGTGAAATAAATATTCATGACCTAGACTTTTCTATCCTGGTGTGAATGGTCACCAAAACAAAGGAGGTTACATTTTGCCAGTAAGGACAAAGACAGCAATTAAACCCCTACAGACATTCTTAGCCCCCGTACACACGGTCGGAAATTTCCACCACAAAATCCGTCTGATTTTTTCCGACGGATTTTGTCCGACACTGGTGTTGCATACACACGGTCGGACAAAGTTGTCGGAAAATCCAATCATTCTGAACGTGGTGACGTTCGTTGCGTACGACGGAACAACATAGAGGCTAGTAGCCAATAGCTTTGGTCTCGTAATTTGATCTGAGCATGCGTGGCACTTCGTCCGTCGGAAATCTCTACACACGATCGGAAAAAGTCCGATCGGATTTTGTTGTCGGAAAATTTGAGAGCAGGAGCTCAAATTTTTTCCATCGGAAATTCCGACTGAAGAAGTCCGATGGATTTTCCGACACCATGGTCCAATTGGACATTTTCCGTCAAAATTTCCGACCGTGTGTACGGGGCATTACTCTTCCATGCCATATCAAAAAGTAAAAACGGTTTGGCTGAATATCCTTTCTATATTATAGATTTGCAGGCTCTCTGTATATTATCCAGTGCATTTTCAGGTAAATTTAAATAACAGCAGCTGAGAATTTGTCATTTAGTGGTGGGAGTACAGCGTGTGATGACTGAAACCACCCGATTCACATAGGTCGCCAGCATCCAATCAGATAGCTGCCCCCCGTGTCCCAGGAAACCATAGAGAAGCTAAGTCCCTCTCGACTTCCTCTCCCTCTGCATTGCCGCTCCAGTAGAGCGCCACCTGCAGTGGAAGAAGCAGACTGCACTTGCCTACATGCCACCAAAATCGAGCTGAAGGATGTTTTTTTTTTCTTTTTTTAACACTAAAGGCATATTATTGTTTTATGATGTGACCTCAGGAAGTTATTCATGAAGACTTGCAAAGTTACTAAAAAGCTCCACTTTAAATACAGAGAAAAACAATAAAGGCCTCACTAACAGTAGCATTTAGCTGAACATTGAAGGCATCTTTCATTTCTCCATGTCGGCTAATGGAAAAAGATTTCTCCAGCATTCGAAATAAGCAGGCTGCAGTGTGAATATATAATTGGTCATTAAGACTGATTGATTTTATGTTTTAACATTCCAGTCAGCATTAGCAATTTAAACAAAGGAGACGGACACGTTACTTTTTCTTTTTCTGAAGTATCTATTTTGATAAAAAAGCATTTTTTTTTCTTTTGTCTGCTTCAAATCGATCGTCCCCTTTTTAATGATAGTTATGACATATCATAAATTATCATATATATTACCGCTTGCTGATTATTGACTATAAAAAACTCTCCAGGCAATCATTTCTTTGCCAGAAAACTTTCCATTTGTGTGTTTTATTTTCCTTTTCAGGTTTAGTATTAATACTTGATATATTCTGTCTGTCTATTCATGTGGTTACATTTTAGAGATACGTGTTTCCACACAGCCACAGAACAAAAACGAAATAAGATAACCTTTAAGTTATCAGACTCAGAGGTTGGAGACCGGGGCAGAGGCATACTATACCATAAACTAGGGTTGTACCGATACCGGTATTGGTTTCCATGTTGTTAATGATCACTCGTCCAAATGTTCCGCTACCTGAAACCGATACTTTCAGGCTCGATTCTTTCAGCTATCAGTGGGATTCACCCACTAACAGCTGAAATGTAAATAAAAAAAGCTGGCAATTATCGGTTGTTAAGGAGCGGGGGCCGCACCTCCTTAACAACCGATGACACATTCAGCTGTCAGTGGGGCTCCCCTGTTGACAGCTGACATGGGCAATGTTTATCAACAACATTGCTCAGCCACTGAAACGGAAAGATAAAAAGAAACATTGTTTCTTTTTGTATCTTTCTGTTTATTAATTTATAGATCAAAGGGATGAACTTGGATCTGTAGATGAGGCAACCTTCGAGAGATGGAGATCTATTTTAACAACTAATGTCAAAGATCACCACCCCCCCATCCCCCCAAAAAAAACACAGTACGACCGGCCTTTTTTTTTTTGCTAAAATATTTTTACTCAGAACTAAAATAAAATAAGTATTACAAGAGAGTGCAGGGTTTAGGAGTGCGTTATGCACAGAATGCAGGGTTCACCAATGCATTATGCTCAGCCCAATGTGTTGTGCTCAGAATGCAGGGTTAAGGAGTGTGCTGTGTTCAGAATGCAGGGTTAAGGAGTGTGCTGTGCCTAGAATGCAGGGTTCAGGAGTGTGCTGTGCTCAGAATGCAGGGTTCAGGAGTGTGCTGTGCCTAGAATGCAGGGTTCAGGAGTGTGCTGTGCCTAGAATGCAGGGTTCAGGAGTGTGCTGTGCTCAGAATGCAGGGTTCAGGAGTGTGTTGTGCACAGAATGCAGCATTCAGGAGTGCGTTACGCACAGAATGTAGGGATCAGGAGTGCATTTTACGCTTAAATGCAGGGATCAGGAGTGCGTTGTCCTCAGAATGCAGGAATCAGGAGTGCGTTGCACTCAGAATGCAGGGTTCAGGAGTGCGTTGCGCTCAGAATGCAGGGATCAGGAGTGTGCTACACTCGGAATGCAGGGATCAGGAATGTGTTGCGCTCAGAATGCAGGGATCAGGAGTGCGTTGCGCTCAGAATGCAGGGATCAGGAGTGCACTACTCTCAGAATGCAGGGATCAGGAGTGCGTTAAGCACAGAATGCAGGGATCAGGAGTTCGTTAAGCACAGAATGCAGGGTTTAGGAGGGGGTGATGTGAAGGGTGGTAGAGGATACTGATATGGGGGTGACCCTGCCCATAACACTGTGCTCTGCCCCTTCACATCACCCCCCCCCCCCACACACACACACACAATGGTGTCTTCTGCCCCATCACCCCCTATGGCAGTAACTTCTGCCCCTCCTTGTCTCCCATAGCAGTGTCTTAACTGTTTCCACAGGAGACCAGGAGGCAGTCCAGAGGGACAGAGGGTGGGAGCTGGCAGAGTCAGTTGTCATATTAGCAAGATGGAGATTGGTTGCTAGGGTGATCCTAAGCAACCAATCACCACCGGTTTAACATAAAATGTTAATTTGGCTGGCTCCTCCCCCCACCCTCAGTCCTTAGCTGTGCTTCCTCCTGATCTCCGCTGTTCCCTAATAACAGCCACGGAGGAGGCTGGAGGCGCCTAGAAGGCAGGACTTTGTGGCGCAGGAACTTGTTCACGGTCTACCTGTCACCTGCAGGCGGTTGACAGGTCGACCACTATGGACGGGTAGACAGAGTTACCCCATACAATCTTATTATTTTTTCCCTGCAAAGGTAAAGCATAATGGGCTACTATGCATCACATAGTAGCCCATTATGTGTCACTTTCCTGACACAGGAGCCTGCGATGTCACTGCTGTCCCCTCTCCTACGGAGCCTCCATCTTCTTTCTGTGTATCGCGGCTCCGGCGCTGTTACTGGCCGGAGCCGCAATGACGTCACTCCCGCACATGCGCACGGGAGCCGCCACTAGCGGCATATCGCCGTTAGCAGCAGCATGCTCAGTGCGCCTACATGCCGCTGTCTATCTTTTTGCAAATACAGCCTAGATTAAGGCTTACCTGTAGGTCCAAGAAATATCTCCTAAACCTACACGTTTAGGAGATATTTCTTGGACCTACAGGTAAGCCTTAATCTAGGCTTACCTGTAGGTCAAAGTGGTCTGTAAGGGTTTACAACCACTTTAAGTCTCTGGAGGAGCATAAACTCCATAGAATCCTTACATGGTAAGCCTCAGTTATCTCTCACCTCCAGTAGAATGGTGTTCCTTCCCTGGTCTGCAGAATGACCTTTTGTCAGGACATGGGTCACCTGCTGTTGGCACTGTGCTCCCCAAAGCGGAAAGTTGTAGTTCCAGTCTCCACCAGCTGTGTCTCCCATCAGCCAAGCAAATCTGAGAAATCAGGCTCCACCCAAGGGCTGCTGAGAGGGTACTTAGTCCCTCTTATGCTGATACACCTTGCTCCAGCATTTTGATTTGCTTACTGACAGATAGTGTGTGCCTTTTATCCTGCAGCTAATCTTGCTCTTGCCCTGCATCTGTCCCTGCCTTATTTCTGCTCCCTTTGTACCTGAACCCAGTCCTGGTTCTCCCTTTTCATCTGTTCGCTGCATTGCCAGTCCACCCTGTTTATTCATGTTCCCCATATTTGTACATATTGTCTACAGTCAGTTTGTAGTTAGGTTTCCTGTTACTTAGGCATTTTAGTTATATGGTTGTAGCTCACTTATATCTTCCCGTTCGCTTCCTTTCTGTTTGCTGGTGTTTGGATTTTTTTGTATAATAATACATTTACTTCACTATATATAGTTTGGTCTCATCTTCTAATGCCGCGTACACATGACTGGACTTTTCGACGGACTAGGTCCGACCGAACAATTCGATCATGTGTGGGCTACATCGGACACTTGCTGTCGAAAAATCAGACGGACTTTAGATTTAGAACATGTTTCAAATCTTTCCGATGGACTCGAGTCCGGTCGAAAAATCAGTTTGTCTGTATGCTAGTCCGACGGACGAAAACCGACGCTAGGGCAGCTATTGGCTACTGGCTATGAGCTTCCTTATTCTAGTCCGGTCGTACGTCATCACGTTCCAATCCGTCGGACTTTGGTGTGATTGTGTGTGGCCAAGTTCGTTCATTCGTAAAGTCCGTCGGAACTCTGCCGAAAGTCCGTTGGGAAGACCGTCGGACCTAGTCCGTCGAAAAGTCCGGTCGTGTGTAGGCGGCATAAGAGTAGCCATGCAAATCTGGCCATCTCTGCTGAAAATCCCTGACACCTTAGCACCGCTACAGAAAGTGCACTTTCTCTTGATTACGGGACTATTTCCACCACTCAGAAACTCTGTTATGAAATCACGGCTTTGTAAAAAATTGCTTGGAGAATTTTGTATCTTCAATCACAAGATACAAGCAAGTACACCTCATTCTTTCACATGCAGATTGGTTCCAACAGGACCATATCCATAATAATGTTTTTTTCTTGGCCAATGCCTAGTGTAGCAGAGTAAGCCCCCGTACACACGGTCGGAAATTCCGAGCACAAAATCCGTCAGATTTTTTCCCACGGATTTTGTCCGACACTGGTGTTGCATACACACGGTCGGACAAAGTTGTCGGAAAATCCGATCATTCTGAACGTGGTGACGTTCGTTGCGTACGACGGAACTACGTAGAGGCTAGTAGCCAATAGCTTTGGTCTCGTAATTTGATCTGAGCATGCGTGGCGCTATTGTCCGTCGGAATTCTCTACACACGATCGGAAAAAGTCAGATCAGATTTTGTTGTCGGAAAATTTGAGAGCAGGTTCTCAATTTTTTTTCCGTCAGAAATTCCGACGGAAAAAGTCCGATGGAGCCCACACACGGCCGGATTTTCCGACAACATGGTCCGATCGGACATTTTCCGTCGGAATTTCCGACCGTGTGTACGGGGCATTAAGGGTGGGGGTGGAAGCGCCAAGCCTCAAAGCTGCTTAAATCAGATCAGCTATGTTCTAGTTATTTTTCTTTTTTATCTTTTGTCCACCTCTGGACCTCTTTTTGCTAAATTTGACCATTTGTATACAGCTTATTAGGCCTAAACTTTATTTAATCTTTATTTAAACCACAAGAAAGTGTATAAGAAGGTATATTTTAGCAGTTTAGTTTGAGCTGAAGCTGCCCCCTTCAAAACTGCACTGCACTGCTTACGTTTCTACGGACCTTGAATGTTATAAAGCAATCTGTCCCACTTTGTTCATCTCTATTCATTTTAACATGCTGAACTTTATTAAATCGAAATAGATGTCTGAATCAAGATTTTATCTCTTCTCGTATAACTGTCATGATGATATAGAATGACTGCAAGAAGCATTTATTCTCAATAAAAAAAATACTTTGGACTTTAGCTCAAAAACAGGGCGTAAATGGTATATTCTCAGTGCCGTCGGCTTGTTTTCCTTAGCCTGACTGAAGATATGAATATCATAATTGGAATTGTTCTGTGTTAGCAAGCTTTGCGAAAAAAGAAGCTGGATATAAGGGCTCTTATATGGACCTAACTATATTTTATGAAGGAAAATAAACAAAGCAAGAGATTTCATAAAGTTTTAGGAGACTAAAGGTTTTCGAAAATCTGGATTTAGAAATAATTCCATGATGATTGAAATCTAACATTCCCTAGCGAATACCCTACTGTATAAGGAAACATTGGGTACTAAGCATGGTGGCAATGTTAGCTGGTTTCACTGTTGCTTACCCTAGTAAATGCAAAAAGCAGAAGAGATGAAATAACCAAGGCTCAACAAGTTCTTGGAAACCATTAAAATTAACTTTTCCATTTCCTGAACATGTGAACATTATAATATCTTCAAAATCTGCTCCTTCATCTGTTTTAAATGCACTTATTGTATCCCTAAACCATATAGCATAAACAGTGCTAGAGTGAAATTTGCCTAATGGGGACACCAGTTAGATTGACCTGTGTGTCCCCAAGGAAAGACATTGGTAGGGTTTTACCTTCACTTCCTGTTTGTGAGAAGCCATGTGGGGAACACAGCAAATATGTGGAAGAAGGTACCCTGGTCAGATGAGAGCAAAATTGAACTTTTTGGCCTAAAAGCAAAACGCTATGTGTGACAGAAAACTAACACTGCATATCACCCTGAACACACCATCCCCACCGTAAAACATGGTGGTGGCAGCATCATGTTGTGGGGATGATTTTCTTTATCAGGGACAGGGAAGCTGGTCAGAGTTGATGGGAAGATGGATGGAGCCAAATACAGGGCAATCTTAGAAGAAAACCTGTTATGCCGTGTACACACGATAGGATTTTCCGACAACAAAATTCATGGGATTTTTTCTGACGGATGTTGGCTCAAACTTCTCTTGCATACACACGGTCACACAAAGTTGGTCGAAAATTTCCGAATGTCAAGAACGCGGTGACGTACAAGACGTACGACGAGCCGAGAAAAATGAAGTTCAATAGCCAGTGCTGCTCTTCTGCTTGATTCCGAGCATGCGTTTCACTTTGTGCGTCGGAATTGTGTGCACACGGTCGGAACAGTGTTGCCAACCGCTCGTAGATTTACGGACAGCCCGTAAAAAACGGGCGTTTTTCGGGTGTCCGTAAATTTCCGTAGCTGCAAATATGTGCCAGTAAAAAAGATCGTGGTGGCGGCGGGTCAGAACTGCGCATGCGCAGTTTGCGGAAATCGCATAGAAGTTCCGAACTTCCAATCCACGAGCGCTGCCTCTGCCCGCCGTCACCGCGCAACATTACGTAATGATGTCAGCCGCGCCGCCCATGACCCACCTGACTTAAAAAAAGCAGGAGTTGAGGGCCGGGGCGGATGGACAGAGGATGGTCAGAGGAGAGAGGAGCCTCGTGTTTGAGTCAGTTCAGTTGAGGACAGTGTGGACTTCTGACGTGAGCCTTTAACCTGCCCAGTCACTACACTACAGAGACACACACAGATTGCCCTGGTCGGTGTCGGACAGAGCGGTGAGTGGCTGTCTGCACTGCATCTCTCTCTCTCTCCCTCTCTCCCTCTCTCTCTCTCTCTCTCTCTCTCTCTGGATAGGGGGTAAAAAAGACAGAGAGTAGGGGACAGTCACAGTGCACTCCTCTGCTGCTCAATATGAAGGGGACAGAGGAAGAAAATACCATGTCCGCAGCCTCTCTGACCATCTCCTGTGTCATGTCCGCAGCCTCTCTGACCATCTCCTGTGTCATGTCTGTGACAGACCTAGCCGGGATACGGGCTTTTTGAGAGGACTACATGCTAGCCTCCTGCCAGCTGATTACGGGCCCCCCAAAATACACTCTCTGTATATGCATTTGGCATTAGAAATAGACTAGCATCTGACAGCTTGTATCCCATTCAATGTCATGAACTCAAGCCACCTGTCTATTGTGTAAATGAGGCTGGTCTGGCTTGTAAGGTGTATTCCACACAATGTTGTTGTGCTAATTAGCCCTGTGTTATTGTTTATGTTAATGTATGTTGAATAGTCATTCCAATTAACTAGGAGCCTTAAAGTCTGACCCTGAAAAGCCTTTTCAGGCAGTCAACTAGTCTGGGCAATGATTAAGATAATTAGCTCATGCTAATTAGGTTAGCTTTGAGTCATCTGGCTATATATGTGTGTGAAATGTCAAATAAAGCATTCCTGATTTACCCCAAGAACTAGTGCCGTCTAATTCTTGGGGGTTCCTATAACCAGATCCATTGGACTCATGTTCCAGGACTTAGGAAGCATTTACGGCGGACACCTTGAGTACAGGATCCGTCACATTGTTGGCAAGCAGTGGGATCATACTTCCTGCAGTCTGGGACATCCAAACCTCCACCTGGATCCAAGGTCCGGATAGCAGGAGAGGAGGAGAGGTACAGATACCAGCCGCCATGGAAGAGGAATTCAGGAGGAGGTTGCGAGAGATGCAGCTACAGCACAGAGGACCAGTATCAGAGCAGGTCCTGCTGGGATGGTTTGATTCTATTCGCTGCAAACTCTGGAAGGAAGCGCTAGCCCGTGAGCGGCGTCACCAGGGAAAAGTTCTCCCCTCCAACCAGGAAAGGTACTGGTCGCAGTATGGATTGCGGGTGCTGTTTTTGGGAGAGAAACCGCACAAGGAGCAGACAGCTGAATTAAGCAGGCTGATCTGGGCAGACATGAAGCTGGATGAGAGTTACAGAGCCCTCCGGTGGCATGTATCCCAAGCATGCCCTTGGATAGCAGATGACAGCCCAACGGAAGGCTTAAGCTACGGCGGCCTGGGACTGTTGTATGTGAAGCTGACAGGAGACTCTAACTTTGGGAGTGATTTGGAGTGGCGGTTGGATGAAATCATGGATTTCAGAAAAGGGCTACTGAACATCTCGGAAGTGCACTGGGCACTTGAAGATTTGGAGTTTCTGGCCGATCAGGAATGGGAGCTGGAGATCGCCTACAGACGGCTGCTAGACTCTGCTCAGTGCCAGGGCTGGGATCCCTTTGCCTGGGACTATCAAGAAATACCAGTGGACAACTCTGGTCTGGCTGAAGAGTCGGCAATGTGGCAGAGTAACAGTGTGCTTTGCCAACCTGCCCCTGCAGCTATGGACGCGGAGGTCTTATGGCGGATGCAGCAAGTGCTGACTGACCTTGATGATCCTGTTTCTGCATGGGATGATCTTGGATGGAGGAATGTGCCTGTCCAGCAGCATGCCAGGGAATCGGCAGTGGAAAATCTGGAAATTGCCACCCCAGAAGCTGAAGTGCTGACAACCGGCCAGAGCTCTGCCAACCTCTGCTCAGCACTGATAGCATCTTCTGGGTTCCATGGACAGGAGATGGTGAATCTATATCCCCAGACACCAGTTGCAGAGACTGGGGATTTGATAGACTTTTCCGCTGAGGAAGAAGAACCTGATGAGCCTCCAGCAGAAGAGCTGGTATTAGGGCCAAACTCCACTGTGCTCTGCCCAGCACCAACTGCAGTATCTGTGGAGTTACAAGGAACTTCCCCAGCTGAAGCGCTGGTCACCGGACAGAGGGTCCAAGACCTCTGCCCCACACCTGTGGCAGTTCCGGAGGCCAAGGGTGAGAAGGTGGCAATCACTCCCGAGCAGCAGCTTGGGACCCAAGGAGAGAATGCAATCTGCACTTCACAACTGCAGCTTGATCTGGTGTCGGTGGATGGGCCTGTGGTCTCCACTAACAGAAAACCAGCAGAAATGCTGGCAACCGGGCAGAGTGCTACCAACCTCTGCCCAGCACCGGAGTTCCAGGGAGCTGGGGCAGTCGGCCTCTCTCCCCAACAGTTAGCTGGAGCAGATGATGTAGGGAAGCTCCTACACCCAGCTGAACTGCTGGCAACGGAACAGAGCGCTGCTGGCCTCTGCCCACAACTAAAACAGGACAGATTTCCTGTAAAGGTGGATGGGAATGCAGTCTCCACCAGTATAACCCAGGGATGCTGGGCGGTCGGCCCAGATCCCCAACAGCAGGATGGAGTGAGCCCAGTCACCCTGTCTTCTCTCCAGCGGCTGAAAAGACTCCAGGGAGAAGGGCCAGTCCAGGCCTCTCCCCAGCGGCAGATATGTTCTATGAGAGAGGCAGAGGTTGGCTGGGTGAGTAATACTCTGTTTGAAACAATTTGTTTGGGGTACTGTGTGGGTACAGGCATTAGAGGACTGGAACTATGGACTAACTTCGGAGTCAACCCGTCTGGGGTCTCCTCCTGTGTTAGTCTCCTGCCGAAAGGGGAGAAATGTGACAGACCTAGCCGGGATACGGGCTTTTTGAGAGGACTACATGCTAGCCTCCTGCCAGCTGATTACGGGCCCCCCAAAATACACTCTCTGTATATGCATTTGGCATTAGAAATAGACTAGCAGGCTGGTCTGGCTTGTAAGGTGTATTCCACACAATGTTGTTGTGCTAATTAGCCCTGTGTTATTGTTTATGTTAATGTATGTTGAATAGTCATTCCAATTAACTAGGAGCCTTAAAGTCTGACCCTGAAAAGCCTTTTCAGGCAGTCAACTAGTCTGGGCAATGATTAAGATAATTAGCTCATGCTAATTAGGTTAGCTTTGAGTCATCTGGCTATATATGTGTGTGAAATGTCAAATAAAGCATTCCTGATTTACCCCAAGAACTAGTGCCGTCTAATTCTTGGGGGTTCCTATAACCAGATCCATTGGACTCATGTTCCAGGACTTAGGAAGCATTTACGGCGGACACCTTGAGTACAGGGTCCGTCACAATGTCTACAGCCTCTATCCATCTCTTGTGTCATGTCTGCAGCCTCTAACCATCTCTTGTATCATGTCTACAGCCTCTAACTATGTCTTGTATCATGTCTACAGCCTCTAACCATCTCTTGTATCATGTCTACAGTCTCTGAGGGGGAGTCTGTAAATGAGTGAGAGCGCCGTAAGGATGGGGATCATGGGAGAAGTCATACGTGTGGACTATGGAGAGGACACTATAGGACAAAAGCAGAGCCACCAAGCTGGAGCTATCTGACTGAGCCCTGCATGGTTCACCTGAGAGGAGGTCAGTGACAGCATTGCCAGACCAGTCTGAGGGAGGGAGAGGGATTGCTGATGTAAGGGTGGAGTGAATACGATAATGTAAGATGCACTGATATAAAGGTCCCCCCACATATTAGTGATCTCCCCTTACTTTAGTGTATTTACTCTATGGAAGGTGGTCTTTGGTCACCAGAGTTCCCCCCACATCAGAGTTTATGGCGTTCCCCTTTACATCAGAGTCTGCAGGTTTCCCTTACAGTGCAAGGGGGTACTCAGTCTGCAGATCCTGATATAAGTGGGAACTCTGGTGTAAAGATAAAGCAGTGAACTCTGATATAAAGTCGTCTCTGGTCACCAGAGCCCCCCTCTACATCAGAGTTCCCCCTTAGATCATGATCTGTAGCGTTCCCCCTTTACATAAGAGTTGCCTTTCACTGTAAGGGGGATCCTGCAGACTCTGATGTAAGGGGGAACTCTGTGCTGGCCGAGTTATAGTAACCTGACCTTCATGTCAATGGAGAAATATGTTTTTTTTACTTTTTTTTAACTTAAACTCATTGCTAATAGCACTGGCTATGTGTTTACAGTTTAAATATTGAAATTTGCACTGAAAACTGTAATTTAGGTACTTTTTTTGCTGTGCCAGTAAAAAATTGGTGCCGTTTGTAAATTTCGGCATTCTGCCAGTAAATTTTACGTCGGGGGGTTGGCAACACTGGGTCGAAACCAGATCTCAAATTTTGTGTGATGGAAATTTCTATGGAAAATGTGTGATGGAGCCTACACAGGGTCGGAATTTCCGACAACAAGGTCCTATCACACATTTTCGGAAAATCCTATTGTGTGTACGGGGCATTAGAGTCTGCAAAAGACTTGAGACTTTCACCTTCCAGCAGTACAACGACCCTAAATATACAGCCAGAGCTACAATGGAATGGTTTAGATCAAATCATATTCATGTGTTAGAATGGCCCAGTCAAAGTCCAGACCTAAATCCAATTGAGAATCGGTGGCAAGACTTGAAAATTGCTGTTCACAGACGCTCTCCATCCAATCTGACAGAGCTTGAGCTATTTTGCAAAGAAGAAGAATGGGCCAAAATGTCACTCTCTAGATGTGCAAATCTGGTAGAGACATCCCCAAAAAGACTTGCAGCGAAAGGTGGTTCTACAAAGTATTGACTCAGGGGGGCGCTATACAAATGCACTCCACACTTTTCACATATTTATATGTAACACATTTTTAAAACTATTTATAATTTTCCTTCCACTTCACAATTATTTGCCACTTTGTGTTGGTCTATCACATAAAATCCCAATAAAATACATTTATATTTTTAGTTGTAACCTGACAAAATGTGGAAAATTTCAAGGGGTATGAATATAGTTTTGGTTAGTGGTAATTGTGTTTCCCAGTTTTCTCTTGGCAGGCATTTTTTGGTCCGACGCATTCGTTCTATATGTTATAAAATGGACAGGGTTATGGACCCAAGGGGTGCGGGGTCGCTGCTGTTGGCTGTTCTTTACTCTTGTTCGTGGTACCGTTGCTGGAGTCCATCCCGCCATCCTGCTGAGGTATGTCGAGACCAGAGTGCCTTCTACAATATAGAAGGATTGCTGGGACCTGCAGTCCACCGTGAAAATGCCAATAGTGGACACTACCATCATGGACTCAGTTATGGACTGTACAGGTATGCTGGGGCAGCCATAAGCCTAAGTTATGGATTTGTTTAGGGAAAGACTGTTGTATTTGACTGTCGTTCCAAATTATTTAAGTAAAGCTTTTGAAACTTTGCCTTTGCCTGATCTGAAGTTACTCAGAGGGTGTAACAGTGGCGGCTGGTGCTCAAAATTTTTGGGGGGCGCAAACAAACTGAAAAATGCAGCCACTTGTGTCCATCATATGCAGCTATTTGTACTCATCAAATGCAGCCACTTGTGCCCCCCATATGACGCCACTTGTTCCCATCATGGGCCGCCACTTGTGCCCCATAAAATGCCGCCACTTGTGCCCATCAAATGCAGCCACTTGTGCCCATCAAATGCAGCCACTTGTGCCCATCATATGCAGCCACTTGTGCCCATCATATGCAGCCACTTGTGCCCATCATATGCAGCTACTTGTACTCATCAAATGCAGTCACTTTTGCCCCCCATATGCAGCCACTTGTGCCCATCATATGCAGCCACTTGTGTTCATCAAATGCAGCCACTTGTGCCGATCATATGCTGCCACTTGTGCCCCATCATATGCGGCCACTTGTGCCCATAAAATGCCGCCACTTTTGCCCATCAAATGCCGCCACTTGTGCCCATCAAATGCAATCACTTTTGCCCATCAAATGGAGCCACTTGTGCCCCATCATATGAAGCCACTTGTGCCCATCAAATGCAGCCACTTTTGCCCATAAAATGGAGCCACTTGTGCCCCATCATATGAAGCCACTTGTGCCCATCAAATGCAGCCACTTGTGCCCATCAAATGCTGCCACTTTTGCCCATCATATGCCGTCACTGTGACACCCGCCTGCCCGCTGTCTGGCTGGCACTTACCCCATCTTAGTGGTCAGGCAGCGGGGGACGGCAGCGAGATGTGGGACAGCTCCTGTGTCTTCCATGCCCCCCCCCCCTCCTCTGTTGTTCCGTTCTGCTAGGCATCCAATTGGAGCGCCTGTGCCTTCAGCCAATCAGGTAACGGGTATTAGTCCCACACCTCCTGATTGGCTGAGAGGCAGTTCAGTGTTAGAAAAACAAATATTCTTTTGCTTTTCTAACACATCCTGAGCAATGCTCTGTGCTCCAAGTCCACCTTTTTTGAAGCCTATTAGAGCCTACGGCTCTAATCAGGTGCTTCAAAAAACACCCCCGATTCAGGCACCCGGCGTCCGAAATGGGGCCGGACACCTGAATAGGGGGTGGCCATGGATAGATTCATGCAATGCATAAATCTATCTATTCAACATAGAGGGGGGTGGTGAGACAGAGGGGGCGGCGCTCGTTTACCCTTAATGGACGGGCTGCCCCTGGGGTGTAATGCATACATAGTCTACAGTTCGTTTCAGCTAAACACATTGGGGTATGAAGACAGCAGTATAAGAGTTAATACAGCAAGAAGATATAAGTAAACCTTTTGGGGAAGTGGAGCTGGACTCCGCCTTTTCCCCCTCACAGTAGAGTACTGCTCTCAAGACAATTTATAAGGTAACCCATTGTGTCCAATAATGGGAGTTAATTCAAAAAATGTCCCTGCGTTGATATTTGACGCCATTACAGCTAACCCAGATCTCTTCTGCACAATCCCGGCTTCTTTGGCGAGCCTGTGGAAAAAAATTGGGAATCTCCTTCATGTGTTCTGGTCATGT
Organism: Lithobates sylvaticus; assembly: GCA_028564925.1. Taxonomy (NCBI): domain Eukaryota; kingdom Metazoa; phylum Chordata; class Amphibia; order Anura; family Ranidae; genus Lithobates; species Lithobates sylvaticus. The sequence goes on along the minus strand of CM053026.1, from coordinate 41,801,084 downwards.
AGACGTATTGCGAGCTTCTGGACAAAAGTATTTCACATCATCTCTGAGGTTACGGGTATAATTATACCTCCCTCCCCGCACCTGGCAATCCTGAATCTAGGTATCAAAACTGTGCCCGACTCTTTACGCATGGTAGTAACACACCTACTTATCGCTGCCAGACTCATCATTGCCAAACACTGGAAAACTCAAGATGCCCCTAACCCAGTGTTTCTCAACTTCAGTCCTCAAGGAGCCCCAACAGGTCATGGTTTCAGGATTTCCCTCAGATGAAACGGCTGTGGTAATTACTAAGACAGTGGCACATGCTGCATCTTAAAGCGGAAGTAAACCCATCAATCTAATGCGGTGTACACACGGTCGGAATTTCCGATGGAAACAGTCCGATGGGAGCTTTTCATCGGATTTTCCGACCGTGTGTATGCCCAGCGGTCTTTTTCTGTCGGAATTTCCGACGGACTTTGGATTGAGAACCTGTTCTCAATTTTTCCGACGGAAAACCTTTCTATCGGATTTTCCGATCGTGTGTATGCAATTCCAACACGCAAAATTCTGACGCATGCTTGGAAACAATTTGACGCATGCTCGGAAGCATTAAACTTCCCTTTTATAGTGCTGTCGAACGTGTTTTATGCCGTGGTGTTGCTGACCGTCGGAATTTGGTGTGACCGTGTGTGGGCAAGACAGTTTGAGCAAAATTCCGTCGGAATTCCGACGGGAAAACATCAGAGCTTTTTCCGACGCGAATTCCGACCGTGTGTACGCGGCATTACAGTTTGAAAAAACAGTTACATTCCCGGCATGCCGGAAATTCTAAAGCCCCATACACACGGTCGGAAAATCCGACCACCAAATCCGATTGGTCTGACGGATTTAGTCCGACACTGGTGTTGCATACACACGGTCGGACAAAGTTGTCGGAAAATCCGATCATTCTGAACGTGGTGACGTTTGTTGCCTACGACGGAACTACGTAGAGGCTAGTAGCCAATAGCTTTGGTCTTGTAATGTGATCTGAGCATGCGTGGCACTTTGTCCGTCGGAATTCGCTACACACGATCGGAATTGGTGTGATCGGACTTTGTTGTCGGAAAATTTTTAGAGCAGGAGATACAACTTTGTCCGTCGGACAATCCGATGGAAAATGTCCGATGGTGCCTACACACAGTCGGAATTTCCGACAACATTGTCCGATAGGACAGAATCCATCGGAAAATCCGACCGTGTGTATGGGGCTTAACTGTCACATTGGTTGTGCTCTCAACCAAACTGTCAAACCATCCAATGGCTGGTGTCATAACTGATCACATGTGCAGCTTCATGGCAGTTAAAGATTAAACGGAGGCCAAGATGGCAGCTTCCTTGGCAGAAAACGATAGGAGGGTTTACTTCATCTTTAATTGTTGTAAATCCTATATCAATATAAGACTTGGCAAATGGTGATATAGACTGCTGTGCTACTTTACGTGCTCCTTTTTCTTGTTCTATTGTTGCTGCAGTTAAATGTGTACCCGCCAAAGGCGTATTATTTGTATCTTGCTTAACCACTTCAGCCCCGGACCATTTGGCAGCCAAAGGACCAGAGGTCTTTTTTCAATTTCGCACTGCACTGCTTTAACTGGTAATTGCGCGGTCATGCAATGTTGTACCCAAACGAAATTTGCGTCCTTTTCTTCCCACAAATAGAGCTTTATTTTGATGGTATTTGATTGCCTCTGTGATTTTTATTTTTTTTGCGCTATAAACGGAAAAAGACTGCAAATTTTGAAAAAAAAAGATATTTTCTACTTTTTGTTATAAGAAAAATCCAATAAACTCAATTTTAATCAAACATTTGGGCCAAAATGTATTTAGCCACATGTCTTTAGTAAAAAAAAATGCCAATAAGCGTATATTTATTGGTTTGCGCAAAAGTTATAGCGTCTACAAACTAGAGTACATTTTCTGGAATTTACACCGCTTTTAATTTATGACTGCCTATCTCATTTCTTGAGGTGCTAAAATGGCAGAGAAGTACAAAACCCCCCCAAATGACCCCATTTTGGAAAGTAGACACCCCAAGCTATTTGCTGAGAGGCATGTTGAGCCCATTGAATATTTTTTTTTTTAGTCCCAAGTGATTGAATAAAGACAAAAATAAAAAATGTTTTCAAAAAGTTGTCACTAAATGATATATTGCTCACACATGCCATGGTTATATGTGGAATTGCACCCCAAAATACATTTAGCTGCTTCTCCTGAGTATGGGGATACCACATGTGTGGGACTTTTTGGGAGCCTAGCCGCGTACGGGGCCCCGAAACCCAAGCACCGCCTTCAGCATTTCTAAGGGTGCAAATTTTTGATTTCACTCCTCACTACCTATCACCGTTTCGAAGGCCATAAAATGCCAAAATAGCACAAAACCCCCCCCAAATGACCCCATTTTGGAAAGTAGACACCCCAAGCTATTTGCTGAGAGGCATGTTGAGCCCATTGAATATTTTTTTTTTTAGTCCCAAGTGATTGAATAAAGACAAAAAATAAAAAATAAAAAAAAAATAAAAAAAAGTTGTCACTAAATGATATATTGCTCACACATGCCATAGTTATATGTGGAATTGCACCCCAAAATACATTTTGCTGCTTCTCCTGAGTATGGGGATACCACATATGTGGGACTTTTTGGGAGCCTAGCCGCGTACGGGGCCCCGAAACCCAAGCACCGTCTTCAGGATTTCTAAGGGTGCAAATTTTTGATTTCACTCCTCACTACCTATCACAGTTTCGAAGGCCATAAAATGCCAAAATAGCACAAAACCCCCCCAAATGACCCCATTTTGGAAAGTAGACACCCCAAGCTATTTGCTGAGAGGCATGGTGAGTATTTTACAGCTCTCATTTGTTTTTGAAAATGAAGAAAGTAAAGAAAAAAAAATATTTTTTTTCTTTTTTCAATTTTCAAAACTTTGTGACAAAAAGCGAGATCTGCAAAATACTCACAATACCTCTCAGCAAATAGCTTGGGGTGTCTACTTTCCAAAATGGGGTCATTTTGGGGGTTTTATGCCATCTGGGCATTCCATGGCCTCCGAAACTGTGATTGGCAGTGAGAAGTGAAATAAAAAAAATTACACCCTTAGAAAGCCTGAAGGCGGTGCTTGGTTTTTGGGGTGACGTACGCGGCTAGGCTCCCAAAAAGTCCCACACATGTGGTATCCCCGTACTCAGGAGAAGCAACAGAATGTATTTTGGGGTGTATTTCCACATATGCCCCACATATGCACATATGCAAAGGCCCTACAGATTAAAATGGTGGGTGTTGCATTTTTTTTTTCCACACAGTATTTGCGCAGCGATTTTTCAAACGCATTTTTTGTGGAAAAAATACACTTTTTTTTATTTTAATGCACTAAAACACACTACATTGCTCAAATTTTTGATGAAATAAAAAAATATGATCTTAGGCCGAGTACATGGATACCAAACAGGACATGCTTTGAAATTGCGCACAAACACGCAGTGGCGACAAACTACATACATTTTTAAAAGCCTTTAAAAGCCTTTACATGATACCACATTAGATTCACGGAGGAGGTCTACTGCTAAAATTACTGCCCTCGATCTGAGCTTCGCGGTGATACCTCACATGCATGGTGCAATTGCTGTTTACGTATGACGCCAGACCAACGCTTGTGTTCGCCTTTGCGCAAGAGAAGGGGGGGCAGGGGTGCTTTTTTTTTTTTTTTTTTTTTTTTTTTTTATTTATTTAGCTTTTTTATTTTATTTTAAAACTGTTCCCTCCATTTTTTTCTTTTGTTATCATTTTTATTGTTATCTCACGGAATGTAAATATCCCCTATGATAGCAATAGGCAGTGACAGGTACTCTTTTTTTGAAAAAATTGGGGTCTGTTAGACCCTAGATCTTTCCTCTGCCCTCAAAGCATCTGACCACACCAAGATCGGTGTGATAAAACGCTTTCCCAATTTCCCAATGGCGCGGTTTATATCCGGGAGGGGGGACATTCCCTCCCACTGCTTGTAAAAGCAGTCAAGAGGCTAATTACCCGCTAGAATTGCTTTTACATGAAAGCCGATCACTGGCTGAAAAGAATGATACCAAGATGATACCTAAACCTGCAGGCATCATTCTGGTATAACCATTCAAAGTCCAGCAACATACTGGACATATATTGTAATCTTTATTTTTCATGCAGCCTCTTGGCTGAATGAAAAAAAGAGATTGATTGGTGGGTATGCCCACCATTAGAATACCACCCTTCATCCACCCACTTCTAATGATGGGCATACATGCACCATTTATATATGCCGAAGCATGGGGGCATCCTCCCACAAAAGTTATGCCATGTACACACAGTTGCACTTTTCCACGGGGCAAGGCTCCGTCGGAATTTCGACCGTATGTACGCAGCATTAGGAGCCAATCGCTCCTCCCCCCCCTGCTGCCCCCATGCTTCGGCACATATGCTCTTTTTTTTAACTGTGGTGGTGAAATCACCTCCTACAGTGTTGGAGTCGCGTCTTTATGTATCGTGGGAGCAAACACTGTTGCTGTCAAGATAAATAAATCCGCGCTGCAACTGAATGGCGCACCTGAAAACAAAAAAATGGTTAACACTAAAACACAGTAAACAAAATTACATACCTGAAAAGCAAGCATGATAAAACATAATAAAACATTGCAGAATAGAATGGAGTAAAAAAAGAGCAACAATAGAGAGAGAACAATAAAACGACAACTATTTTTTTATTTTTTTGAGATTCACAGGTAAAAAAGCTCCTGACTGTTAGCGACTGAATCAAAACGCTACCACAAAAAAACTGTTAGCGATCGCAGGGATCAGGCCTGACTCTGCGAACGCTGCAGTTATGTGTGCTTAGTGTTTTCTAAATGACAGTGATCGATCAATACTGCACTTGGGTGGGCTGGGCTGGGCGGAGGGGGAAAACGCAGGTGCTAGCAGGTATCTGGGCTGATGCCGCTAACAATGCGTTTTTTTGGAACCCTAAACTGCTGGGACGCTAGTATAGATCTGATCAGATCAGATATTGATCTGTTCAGATACTGTACCACTAAGGGAGGTGTATGCTTTGTGCGTGGGTGTTTGCGGTACTGGCACTAACCTGGGGCGACGCAGACCTTATTTGACCCTAAAACCTAATTGATATCACCCGCCGGGCGATCAGGGGGTTAAACCGTTATTGGGTAATAAATGGCGGGTGCCCTGACAGTATAAAAAACAAACTATCTAACCAGCGTCACCCGTAACAGTTATACGGTGATCACTGGTGAAAGGGTTAACTAGGGGCAATCAGGGGGTTAAAACCTTTATTAGGTATTATATGGGGGTACCTGACGCTATATAAAAACCTGACGGGGAACCTAAATAACTAACTGGCTAACCAGCGTCACCAGTGACAGTTATACTGTGATCACTGGTGAAAGAGTTAACTCTAGGGGCAATCAGGGGGTTAAAACCTTTATTTAGGTTGTAATATGGGGGTACCTGACCTATAAACCTATTTATGAACCTATATAAACCTGGCGGTTACCTAAAAAAAAAACTGGCTACCTAGCGGCACCAGTGACACTTATGCAGCGATTAGAAAAACGATCGCTTAGTGACACTGGCAAAAGGGGGTGAAAGGGTTAACTAGGGGCAATCAGGGGGCTAAAACCTTTATTTAGGTTGTAATATGGGGGTACCTGACCTATAAACCTATTTATGAACCTATATAAACATGGCGGTTAACCTAAAAAAAAACTGGTTACCTAGCGACACTAATGCAGCGATCAGAAAAACGATCGCTTAGTGACACTGGCAAAAGGGGGTGAAAGGGTTAACTAGGGGCAATCAGGGGGTTAAACCTTTATTAGGTAATATATGGGGGTACCTGACGCTATATAAAAACCTGACGGGGAACCTAAATAACGAAATAACTAACTGGCTAACCAGCGTCACCAGTGACAGTTATACTGTGATCACTGGTGAAAGGGTTAACTCTAGGGGCAATCAGGGGGTTAAAACCTTTATTTAGGTTGTAATATGGGGGTACCTGACCTATAAACCTATTTATGAACCTATATAAACCTGGCGGTTACCTAAAAAAAAAACTGGCTACCTAGCGGCACCAGTGACACTTATGCAGCGATTAGAAAAACGATCGCTTAGTGACACTGGCAAAAGGGGGTGAAAGGGTTAACTAGGGGCAATCAGGGGGCTAAAACCTTTATTTAGGTTGTAATATGGGGGTACCTGACCTATAAACCTATTTATGAACCTATATAAACATGGCGGTTAACCTAAAAAAAAACTGGTTACCTAGCGACACTAATGCAGCGATCAGAAAAACGATCGCTTAGTGACACTGGCAAAAGGGGGTGAAAGGGTTACCTGGGGGGCAATCAAGGGGTTAAACCTTTATTAGGGGGGGGTGGGGGGCTACCTTGGACCTAAAACTAACTGCACTGACAGTTATTACAGTCACACTGACACTAAATGCAGTGATCAGTAAATAAATGATCACTGCAATTAGTGACACTGTGACTGGGGGGGGAGGGGGTGATCTGGGGGTGATCAGGGGGTGACAGGGGGGTGTTTTGTGTGCCTATGTGTACTGGTGTCAGTGTACTGTTGGTGCACTAACCTGTGTGTGTTGACTCCTCGGCGTTCCGGTCACATAGACCGGCGCACCGAGTGTGACATCACTTCCTCTGCCTGTGTTTTGATTGACACAGACAGAGGAAGCATCTGATTCGCCAGGAGCGATCGCGAGGGGGTGGCCAGAAACCACTGGCCGTCCCCTCATCCCGGATCGCTCCTGAAGCGATCCCGACCGTCCCCGCCGGCCGGGGGGGGTCCGATCGGACCCCCCACGCGCCTGAAGAATGGCACGTACAGGTACGTGATTCTGCCTGTACGTGCCATTCTGCTGACGTATATCTACATGGGGCGGTCGGGAAGTGGTTAAACTCCGATAATGAACTAAAGTTAAAAAACAGGTATGGAAGAGTTAAGTGAGTTGCATGCGTGCAGTCTGGACAAGCTAATCAAGAATAGACATGTGCAATTCGTTTCGTTTTTTTTCAATTTTCTTTTTTTTTCGTTATTTTCGTTTGTTCGTTTTCGTACGAATGAACGAACAATTCGCTAAAAATTTTAACGAATAACGAATCGTTCGAATCGAACGAATCCGAAAATAACGAAAATCCGAAAAAAACTAATTAGAAACAACGAATGTACGAATGAAGAAAATCCGAAAAACGAAAACAGGAACAACGAAAATGAACGAAAAAATTTGTACATTCGTAACTTTTTTTTTTTTGTTGAATTGGTAATTTTCTGTGTCCCTTACAATGGCGCTGCTTAACGTGCTTCGAATAGATTGAACGAAAAAATTCGTACATTCGTAACTTTTTTTTTTTTTTTTTCGAATCGTAATTTTCCGTGTCTCTTACAATGGCGTTGCTTAACGTGCTTCGAATGGATTGAACGAAAAAATTCGTACATTCATAACTTTTTTTCGATTCGTAATTTTCCGTGTCTCTTACAATAGCGTTGCTTAGCGTGCTTCGAATGGATTGAACGAAAAAATTCGTACATTCGTAACTTTTTTTTTTTTTTTTTCGAATCGTAATTTTCCGTGTCTCTTACAATGGCGTTGCTTAACGTGCTTCGAATGGATTGAACGAAAAAATTCGTACATTCGTAACTTTTTTTTCAATTCGTAATTTTCCGTGTCTCTTAAAATGTAATAATAGCATACACATTACATACAATTATGAATTATGCTCCGATTACGAATCTACGAATGTTACGAATGTACGAATAAATACGAATGCGTCCGAATTTCGAATAAACGAATAAACGAAAATTAAACTAACGGAAAAACGAATCAACGAAAAAATAACTCTTACGAATATACGAATCGTTACGAATACGAACACCGACGACTTACGAATGCACGAATCGTTACGAATCAACGGAAACGAAAAAAAACTAAACGAAAATAAACAAATTTTTTTTGTTGTGCACATGTCTAGTCAAGAATATAGATCTACAATTGGTGATCACTGAAGAGTTAACTTAGACCCTTCACTTGTCAATAATTTACGTTAACTCCCTGCTCCCAGATCACATGACCAAAACTGTTAACTGTTTCCTAACATGCATAAGTACTATAACTAGGCATAACAATTGAACTTGAATTATAACATAAAGCATACACATCATTACAGTGATGATTTGTAAATGAGTTATAAAATTGGATTTTATTACTTCTTACAATAACCTTACAATGTCCTAATCTCGCCGACCAAGAGCCCTGCACGGTATGTTAAGACAGATAGGAATAGGCCCTGCTTGATAAATCTAGTTCTAACAGGTAATGGTTATTGCTCCCTCTCTGTTTATGGTTTTCTAAAAGCTGTAGAGAGGAAATGGCAGTTTATCATGGCACAGAACTCCGAGTAAGGTCAAATACCTGGAATATTCTGCTATAACTCAGAAAATATACCAGGCAATACCATCTTCAGATAATTCACTTTTCCTGACAAAAGCTGTAATGAGGAGCAAGAACAGGATAAATTCGTCTCCTCTTCTGACAAGTGGGGCAGGCAATGACCCACTTCTGATATTTTGACGTGTTTTCTTTCCGTTGTTTTTCTAACTTTATTTTTCAGACTATTTGACACTCAATTACATTTTTTAAGAATGTTTGCCAGCATTGTTTTATTTAAAGTCCAACTCAACCTTTAGTTTAAATCAGCTTAATACATTCCAGGTGCATCCAGGTGCAGGGTCTAATGCCGCGTACACACGGTCGGAATTCTTGTCGGAAAAAGCTCTGATGGTTTTCCCGTCGGAATTCCGACGGAATTTCGATCAAACTGTCTTGCCTACACACGGTCACACCAAATTCCGATGGTCAATAACACCACGCCTTAAAAAACGTTCAACTGCACTATTAAAGGGAAGTTTAATGCTGAGCATGCGTCGAATTGTTTCCGAGCATGCGTCGGAATTTTGCGTGTCGGAATTGCATACACACGATCGGAAAATCCGATAGAAAGGTTTTCCGTCGGAAAAATTAAGAACAGGTTCTCAATCCAAAGTCCATCGGAAATTCCAACAGAAAAAGACCGATGGGCATATACAGGGTCGGAAAACCCGATGAAAAGCTCCCATCGGACTGTTTCCATCGGAAATTCCGACCGCGTGTACGCGGCACTACAGTTTAATTTCTGGCAGCATGCTGCAGAGAAGGACCCATGCTCTCTATGTGAAAATAGTGGTCTCTCTACAGAGGTCCAACACAACCCCTGCTGAGTCAAAGCTAGTGGTCTCCAACCAGAAGGGAACATGATCTTTGCTGATTGGAGAGCTCTGTCTGGCTCAGCCAAAGTGTCATGCTTCTCTGTATTGATGAAATTGGGTTCTGGCTTGAGTTTGGTCTAAACCTAAGTTTGTCTGAACCTAGAAGGACCAGATGACCTGTACTGTGACCCCAAAAAGGCAACTTGAGGGCAAAGGACTAACCTTTACTAGGGATAAGCTTGCCTTTGTTCTGGACCCAGGCAGCTGTCATTGCTGCATTGGGTTACCGTATATATCATCGAGTATAAGCTGACCCGAATATAAGCTGAGGCACCTCATTTTACCACAAAGATCTGGGAAAACTTATTGACTCAAGTATAGGGTAAGAAATGCCTGGCTACTGTAAGTGGAAAAGAGGGTCAACAATGCCCATTTGCATGCCTCACTGTGCCCATTTGCAGCCATAGGTCCCCAGAACGTCAAACGTCTAAATGCCCCCTAGCTGCAGCCAAATTTTGGTGTCTCTGGACGCAAAGGGTCCCGAAATGACATTGCTGTAGATGGACACAGTTGACCGACTTTGGGGCCCCGTATCTCAGGGTCAATTGGTGCTAGGAACCCCAAAGTGTGCAAACCCAGTGGAACTAGCACTACAACATACCCAAAGATGGGGTTCCTAGCACTAAGTGGCCCCAAGATACGGGGGCCCCAAAGTCGGTTCGGAAAATGTCATTCTCTGCTGCAGAAAAGTGCTTGACTCGAGTATAAGCCAAGGGGGGCATTTTCAGCACAAAAAAATGTGTGGAAAAACTTGGCTTATACTCGAGTATATACGGTAATATTATTGACCTAATATGGCCATGTGGCAGAATTATGTCATTGATGTCATGAGTATGCCCATCCCTTTGTATATGTTTACCTGAGGGGTTACATAGTTAGGTTAAAAAAAGACACAAGTCCATCCAGTTCAACCACAGAAAAAAAAATAAAAAATCATATCATATGTAGCGGGGTTCTACCCCTTTTAGGCTTAGAGACTACATCTCCCATAATTCCCCAGGCCCCAGGGCTGCTGACTTCCGCCCGGGAGGCTGCTGGGGGAGGCTATAAAAGGGAAGAGCGGAGACCGCCTCTTTCTCTTGGGACACTTCCTCTTCTGAGGCCTGACAGGACTGGCCTGCCTCTGCTGACAGAGCGTGTGACGCGGAGACTGCAGCCAGCAGAGACACCTGTGCGGACCGGAGCTGAAGGCCTGAAGCCTGGGCCTTGCAGCCGATGGAGTGAGACTCTCACCCCTCAGAGTCCACAGCAGCGGAGCGGAGACTTCCCCTTACTGTCGGTCGGACGGAGCTGATGACCGGAGTTCAGGGCTGTGACTGAGGAGACCGGACGCCGCCATTGAAGAGACCAGAGCCGCCATTAGAGGGACCGGATCGGAGGACGGTACCCCAAGGATTGGTGAGAGAGCCAGAAGGCTCATCCTGCATTGACACACACGTTTTATGCCTACTGAACTGCCTAGGCGCAATTTACCTCAGAGCAGCAATGTTACTTTTGTGGATTACAAATGACACCATTTAAAGTTACATGTGCACCACCTCTACAGATTTATTGCCGGTGAAGAACACTGTACTAGTACAAGGACTGAGCTCTATTGCTAGGGATCAGGCCTGGTCCATTAGGTAGGCGCAGATAGATTGATTGCACCTCAGGGGTGTATAGCAGACGGTCGCCACACTTGGCGCTCCGTTTCCCCATTGTTAGATTGATACACCTGTGTACATGTTAAAGTGCATATTGCAGGGACCTGCTAAAGTATTGTAAGATATATGTTCAAATGCATGTTGCTATTCTTTTTCCTTACTGACAAAAGTAAAGCCAGTTATTCTTATCTCAGCAGTCTGCTTGTGAGTTCATACCAATTACACTTAGAGTATAAGCTAAGATTTATGTGCATAGGGACGTACCCCTTTACTAACTGTGCCAGAGCGGGTAGAGCCAAATTGCCGGGGGTTGGTGGAGCTGTACTCAGGGACCCAAAACAAACCAGCGGCTCTCTTAACTGGGGGTAGCGCTACACGTGGGGGCTCGTAATCCGGGATCCTGAGTCAGCGGGAAAAGCCGCCAGAAGGTGCCGGCATGGACCCAATAGAAGTGGGACGGTGGTCCGCAACATGGGCCGCTGACCCAGCCGCAGCAGCAGTCATTGAACTGCCAGGGATATGGCAGAGAGAGGCAGTCAAGCAGCTCATAATGTCATTATCCCCATGCCAGAAGTCATGGATAATGGACATGAGAAATGATGCTGGCTACACATACGCCTTAATAGAATGGAAGGAAGAGACTCCAGAGCAGTTCAGGAGCCACAGCATACAGGCACCAAATGGCCAGGCCTACCAAGTGCTGCATGCGCTGCCGCGGAAGGGAGACTACTCTCCTATGAAAGCCATTCTATCCCCAAAGAAGGAGGAGCAGAAGGGCGCGGAAAGTCCCGCACCCGCACACACTACTCTTAGTGCAGAACTGTGTGCTGTCCTAGGGGAAATTGTGACCCAGTGCAGAAGAGACCCCGGGGATTACCCAATGTCGGGATACAGGAAACTCCGGATGTTTTCAGGGAGGACACCTGTACCCTCGGGAGAAGAGGGATTTGAAGAGTGGTTAGATGGTGCCACGCAGGCCCTAGAAGAATGGGAGGTCTCAGAAGGCAGGAAGAGGCAAAGGATTGTTGAAAGCCTAAAAGGACCTGCCTTAGAGGCCATACGCAGTCTGAAGACGAGTAAAAAGGATTGCACTGCCCAGGACTACATAGACATCCTGGAAGGTGTGTTTGGTGGGACAGAAAAAGTCACAGAACTTACCTATCAACTGGAACACTGTTACCAGAAGACAGGGGAGAAGCTGTCAGAGTACATGGGACGCATAGACAAGATCCTGCATAGGATTATCCTGAAGAAGGGGATAGATCCAGGGAAGGTAGACGAAGCCCGTGCCCAGCAGGTGATGAGGGGAGCCCAACCCTTGGACCCTGTCGCACTAATTCTACGCACCCGGCAGGATGGGAAGAGCCTGGACTACCCTGACCTCATCCGAATGGTCAGAGAAGAAGAGGCCATGTTGGAAGAGAAAAGGGAAAAGCAGGTGATGGGGTCTACAAAGTCTACAGTGGCCACGGTCAGGTCGGCCTTAACCCCTGAAAGAGACACAGAGGTAGATGCCCTGAAGTTGCAGATGTCCCAGATGATGGAGATACTGACATCTCTAGTGGCGAAAGAGACGCCCAGTCCCAAGAAAGAAACAAGCAGGAAGGAGTTGTTTCCAGCTGTTCCAGCACCAGCATCCCCACCTGACTACGGTGAGATGATTTGCTTTAATTGTGGAGGAATTGGTCATATTGCAGCTGTATGTTCCAGTCCCAAGAAGAAGAAGGCAGAAAGCCGCCAGCCGGCGGGAAACGCCAAAGGGCCCCGGTGAAGGAGTCAACCGGGTGCCCATCACCTTCAGTGAGCTCCAAGAAGCACAACAGGAAGAGAAAGCGAGGAGACCAAACCCCTCAGAAGGGGCCCAGGGATCCTCAACCAAGGTGCACTCCAGAGAAAGGGGGCAAGACCCCTCCGCAGGAATACAGCACCCCCAAGCGTGAACTCTTCAAAGTGAGAGATAACAATATCCCTCAACGGGTTCACACTCCCACTAAGAGGGAGAAAATCAATGCATATCAGGCTCAAGAAAGGAGCAAGTGCAAATCAAGTGAGAAGAAGAAGAGTCCAAAGAAGAGGACAGCATCAACTAGGCCCTACCCAGAGGAGCTAGTTGGTCCATCCCCTACTGTACCCATCCAGGTGGAAGGAGTGTACACAAAGGCTCTTCTAGACACTGGAGCACAAGTGACCCTATTGTACAGGGACTTCTATGACAGATACCTGAGTCATCTGCCAATACAGAAGATAGAAGAGTTGGAGATAAGGGGATTGGGAACTCAGAGTTTCCCCTATGATGGATACTTACCCATCAGATTGACGTTTGACCCATCCGTAGCTGGGAAGTCTGAAGTGTTCGACACCTTAGCAGTGGTGTGTCCCCGCCCACCAGGAACCAGCAAGACGTCCCTGATTATAGGGACGAACACGGACCTAGTCAGAAGGCTTCTGACCCCCCTGGTGAAGAAAGAGAATCTTCCAACTCCCAAGATCCATCCCATGCTGAAGGCGGCCTACCAGCGGTTGGTCCTAGAGCAGAAGACCCCAAGTGAGGGGATAGGAAGGGTATGGAGGCTTGGAAAAGAAGGAGCAGTGTTACAGCCTGGAGAGGTGACCTGCATGAGAGCCACGGTGAAACTTACTTGGGAGCAGCCTGGCCCCTTTGTAATGCTGGAACCTGACCCAATGGAGGGTCACTCAGGTCTGGAAGTGATACCAGAAGTAATCTCATTGAAGGACCTGAAGAAGGCTAGAGGAAGAGTCCCTGTCAGTGTGAGGAACCCCACGGAGCAGCCCGTGGAGATCCCTGCCAGGATGCTTCTGGGACAGGTGAGTCCTGCTGTCCCAGTTGGCTGGTCAGAAGTGAAGGGGACGGGTGAAGGAGAAGATGTTTGGAAGAAACTCTCCATGGAAAACCCAAACCTACCTGGAGCTTGGAAAGAGAGAGCCAAGGCCCAGCTGACCAGATGGGAGAAGATTTTCTCCAAAGATGAGTTTGATGTGGGGTGTGCGAGGAGTGCCACCCATCGAATCCGCATGCAAGAGGACAAGCCATTCAGGGAGAGAGTGAGGCGAGTCCCGCTAGCAGATCTGGAGGATCTGAGGGAGCAGCTTGCGGAACTGAAGAAGACGGGAGTGATTAGGGAGTCCAGAAGCCCCTACGCCTCCCCAATTGTGGTAGTCAGAAAGAAGAATGGGTCATTGAGACTCTGCATTGACTACAGAACTCTCAACAGGAGGACCATTCCTGACCAGTACACCACGCCAAGGATAGAGGATGCCTTGCAGAGTTTATCTGGAGCTAAGTGGTTCAGTGTGATGGACCTCAAGAGTGGGTATTACCAAATCCCCATGCATCCAGAGGATAGAGAAAAGACTGCCTTCATAACCCCAGTGGGATTCTTTGAGTTCAACAGGATGCCCCAGGGCCTATCTGGAGCTCCTGCTACGTTTCAACGCCTTATGGAAAGGACAGTTGGAGACATGAACCTCATAGAAGTCCTGGTGTACCTGGACGATGTTATTGTCTTTGGAAAGACTTTGGAAGAGCATGAAGCCAGGTTGGAGAAAGTACTGAAGAGGCTCAGTGAAGAGGGACTCAAACTTTCTCCAGAGAAGTGTCGGTTCTATCAGTCTTCTGTGAACTATCTGGGACACATAGTGTCTGAAAAAGGAGTGTCTACAGACCCTGAGAAGCTGGAGGCAGTTACTTCGTGGCCAAGGCCCACAACAGTTACAGAACTTCGGTCTTTCTTGGGGTTCTGCTCCTACTACCGCAGGTTTGTGGATGGATTTGCCCGCATTGCCAAACCCCTCAACGAGCTGCTGAAGACAGAAGGAGAGGAGGATGGAATGGGGCCTAGGAGGTCCAGTGAGTCGGTCCAAGACCAGTGGAACTCAAGGTGTGAAGAGGCTTTCAGAACCTTGAAGAGAAGTCTCACCACAGCCCCAGTTTTGGCCTACGCTGATCCCACTAGACCATATGAGCTACATGTTGATGCCAGCCATGAGGGCCTAGGTGGAGTGCTCTACCAGGAGTATGAAGACCAGCTACGACCAGTGGCTTATGTGAGCCGGAGCCTGACCCCCTCCGAGAAGAACTATCCCACCCACAAGTTGGAGTTCTTAGCCCTCAAATGGGCAGTTGTTGACAAGTTGAGAGACTACTTGTATGGGGCCGAGTTTACTGTAAAGACAGATAACAACCCCTTGACTTATCTATTCACCACCGCCAAGCTGGATGCAACTGGACACAGATGGTTGGCGGCGTTGTCTGGATTCAATTTCAGCCTCAAGTACAGACCAGGGGCTGGGAATAGGGATGCAGATGCCCTGTCCCGAAGATCCCATGTCATGGTCGATGACTGGGAAGACTGGACCCAAGTGGCACCAGATGGAGTGCGAGCCCTTTGTCAAGGAGCTGAACTCCAAGCCAGAGGAGGATCCAGAGCTGAAGAGATAGGAGTTACCACAGTGGGAGTCCCGAAGTGTTACTGTGGGGTAACTCAACTGGCAGAAGAGTGTCTGCCGAAGCTGTCCAAGAAGGAGTTAAGGTGCGACCAATTGGAAGATCCCATGGGGAAATTGGTCCTGGAAGCCCTGGAAGACAAGAGTCCAGAGGGACTTCGCCTTCACCCTTCTAAAGAAGCTCGCCTATTGAGGAGAGAATTGGACAAGCTACAGGTGCATCAGGGGGTAGTCTACCGAAGGGGCCCCTCTGATGGACCAGAAGACAAGTGGCAGTTGTTTCTCCCAGAGAAGCATCGAGAGACTGTGCTGATTGCCTTACATGACCAGCATGGTCACTTGGGAGCAGAGAGAACCTTCCAACTTGTCAGAGACCGGTTTTACTGGCCCTGCATGAGGGCCGAGGTGGAGGAGTATTGCCATTCCTGTGCAAGATGCATTCAGAGAAAGACTTTACCCCATCAAGCTGCCCCAATGGGCCACCTACAGAGTGAAGGCCCAATGGATCTGGTATGCATTGATTTTCTCTGCCTTGAACCCGATTTGAGCGGATTGGGAAATGTTCTGGTGGTAACCGACCATTTCACTCGTTATGCTCAGGCTTTCCCAACCAAGGACCAGAAGGCCTCTACAGTGGCCAAGGTACTTTTGGAGAAGTACTTTGTTCACTATGGACTGCCACAGAGAATCCATTCAGACCAAGGAAGGGACTTTGAGAGTCGCCTGATCAGGAAGTTACTAGATTCTCTGGGAGTAGAGAAGACTAGGACCACACCATATCACCCTCAAGGTGATGCCCAGCCTGAAAGGTTCAACAGGACACTATTGAACATGTTGGGAACCTTGGAAACAGAGAAGAAGCAACATTGGAGCCAACACATTTCAGCTCTAGTACATGCTTACAATTGCACCACAAGTGATGTGACAGGTTTTTCCCCTTACCGACTTATGTTTGGGAGAGAAGCAAGATTGCCAGTGGATTTGGCCTTCGGCATTTCTTTAGACCATGCCTCTGCTGCCTCCCACAAAGGATATGTGGACAGACTGAGGCGCAGTCTGAAGATAGCTTATGAGAAAGCTCAAGCGGCCTCTGACCAGAGGGGGGCCCGAAATAAGAGGAACTTTGATTTGAAAGTTAGAGTACAGGACCTACAGCCTGGGGACCGTGTACTGCTACGCAATCTAGGGATCCCTGGAAAACACAAGATTGCTGATAGATGGAGATCAGAGCCATATGTCATCTGTAGAAAACTTCCAGGATTGCCTGTCTACAAGTTGAAACCAGAAGGAAGAGTGGGGCCATTGAAGACCTGGCATAGGAATCATTTGCTCCCACTCACTGAAGCAGTCAGAATGCCTCCAGTAAGAGACTTACCTGAATCTGTTTCCATTCTGGATACCCCCAGGCCTAATACTAGGTCTCAGACATCCCAAGCTAGGGGTGGACAGGACCCCCAACCTGAAGAAGAAAGAGGAGAACTTGAATGGCTATGGCCTTCCACTACTCCAGGAAATTCTGCCATAGATCTTCCACCTACTGAAGATGTGGAGGATAACACATTGAACCCAGAAGCCACAGAGTTTGTGCCATTCAGTGATGTGCCTGAGTGCTGGGAAGATATCCCTGGTCTCTACCCAGAACAAGAAGAAGATGTTCCAGAACCAGAGATGTTGCCAGAATGTGTTCCTGAAGAAGTTCCAAGAGAACAGAGAGCTCGCAGAGTTGTGAAGCCTCCCAAGAAGTTAACTTACCCCAAGATGGGAGAAAGTTCAGAGGACTCTGTTACTACAGCAAGGAGAAGTGCTGAAAGCCCTGACCCTTCCGCTGTTCACTTAGTGGAGGGCAACCCCAGCTCACTCTCTGGCACAGTTAAACAGGTCGCCCACACTGAAGTGACCTGTAGACAGGACAGCTCCCCATCTTATGCCAATTGGTGGGAAGCTCCTCTGTCCAAATTATGTGAAAATGTTGTTCCCGAGAAAGTTTGTAGTTTGAACACTGTCTTTGGGGACCAAAGATTCAAAGTGGGGGGAGTGTGTAGCGGGGTTCTACCCCTTTTAGGCTTAGAGACTACATCTCCCATAATTCCCCAGGCCCCAGGGCTGCTGACTTCCGCCCGGGAGGCTGCTGGGGGAGGCTATAAAAAGGAAGAGCGGAGACCGCCTCTTTCTCTTGGGACACTTCCTCTTCTGAGGCCTGACAGGACTGGCCTGCCTCTGCTGACAGAGCGTGTGACGCGGAGACTGCAGCCAGCAGAGACACCTGTGCGGACCGGAGCTGAAGGCCTGAAGCCTGGGCCTTGCAGCCGATGGAGTGAGACTCTCACCCCTCAGAGTCCACAGCAGCGGAGCGGAGACTTCCCCTTACTGTCGGTCGGACGGAGCTGATGACCGGAGTTCAGGGCTGTGACTGAGGAGACCGGACGCCGCCATTGAAGAGACCAGAGCCGCCATTAGAGGGACCGGATCGGAGGACGGTACCCCAAGGATTGGTGAGAGAGCCGGAAGGCTCATCCTGCATTGACACACACGTTTTATGCCTACTGAACTGCCTAGGCGCAATTTACCTCAGAGCAGCAATGTTACTTTTGTGGATTACAAATGACACCATTTAAAGTTACATGTGCACCACCTCTACAGATTTATTGCCGGTGAAGAACACTGTACTAGTACAAGGACTGAGCTCTATTGCTAGGGATCAGGCCTGGTCCATTAGGTAGGCGCAGATAGATTGATTGCACCTCAGGGGTGTATAGCAGACGGTCGCCACACTTGGCGCTCCGTTTCCCCATTGTTAGATTGATACACCTGTGTACATGTTAAAGTGCATATTGCAGGGACCTGCTAAAGTATTGTAAGATATATGTTCAAATGCATGTTGCTATTCTTTTTCCTTACTGACAAAAGTAAAGCCAGTTATTCTTATCTCAGCAGTCTGCTTGTGAGTTCATACCAATTACACTTAGAGTATAAGCTAAGTTTTATGTGCATAGGGACGTACCCCTTTACTAACTGTGCCAGAGCGGGTAGAGCCAAATTGCCGGGGGTTGGTGGAGCTGTACTCAGGGACCCAAAACAAACCAGCGGCTCTCTTAACTGGGGGTAGCGCTACACATACAATCCCATATACCCAATTCTATACCCACAGTTGATCCAGAGGAAGGCGAAAAAGGTAGGTGTGAGGAATCTCCTACCTGCAGCTCATTGACCTGGCAATGACAGCTAACCTCCTGGTTCTGACTGAACCCAAGTCCGTCCCTAATTCTCTGCAGCATGATGGCAGGGGATAGGGTGTACTCGGGATGTGGCTGCCTTCTAAAAGAAAGGAACTATAAAACTTTGCACGCTTTTTGTTTCAATGCACCTGGAATGTATTTAGTTAATTTAAACTAAAAGTTCAGTTGGCCTTTAAAAGGGCTCTTTCATGTAGAAAAAACACTCCTGGTCTAATTGGTTACACTTTTCATTGGACCAACCATGAATCCTCTTTATATCCAGCTCATGTGCCTTTACTCTTAGCTCCAATGACCCACTGCACTCCTCAGTTTTGCTCTCCTTTCAATCTTTGTAACCAAATAAATAGAGGAGACTCGTGTTTTCAATGAATGGTTAATTTAACTCGCTGTCTGCCCTTTTACCAGACCTCCTTACCTGATTGGATGTGAGCTGTAGAGTAAAAGGCAGTCTTTTCAAGCTTCGCTTAGGTCTTTGCATAATGTAATAACCACATAATGGTTAACATACCTAAAGTGACGTCACTTGGCTCAGACCGATTACTTGACTTCTCCACGACTCACCTTACCTTACTGCTGCATGCCCTTTAGTCATGGTCAACTGTGGGGAATCCTACATACTGGGAATGTTTAACCATTTAACCACAGATGCAAATTGAGGGTTGTTGCTGACCGAAGGCACCAAACAAAAGACCCTGGTCACATGCCCACCTTCAGGAGTAAGTGTACATATTTGCCAGCACACCATGGATCAACTATCACTGTCTAAAGGTTTCTTTAATTAAGAGAGATAACATCACAGATATAAGTGCAATGTTTCGGAGCCGCGCAGGGCCCCTTCATCGACGAAGGGGCCCTGTGCGGCTCCGAAACGTTGCACTTATCTCTGGGATGTGATCTCCCTTAATTAGAGAAACCTTTGGATGGTGATTGTTGATCCATGGTGTGCTGGCGAATTTGTACACTTGCTTGATGTTTCCAGGACCCAACTGCAGCACCCACCATTTCAAGTGCCATTTGCCAGGAACGTGTTCGATAGGAATATTGACAAGACCTTCAGGAGTAGGACACTAGGGACAAAAACAAACCACAGCGTGGGGGCGGCCCTTGATGAGGGTCATTCTGTTTCAATTGCCAACTTATGCACTGACATACATCCTTAAACCCAGCATGCCTGAACAGTATGGTCTCCTGCTGACTTGGCACCATCCACAGGCAGCTTAACCACTTCCAGACCGCTGCACGCCGATATACGTCCTAAGTTTGAAGAGGAATATTGTTGTTATGGTAGCAGCTAGCTAGCTAGGTAGCTAGCTAGGAATCCTCTTTTTCGGCCGGCGGTCCGGTTTCCGATAATAGTGGTCTCTGAGGAGGATTCGACGCAAGATCACTTTTATCGGTGGCGGGAGAGGGCCCCTGGGAATGTTTAACCATTTAACCATGGATGCAAATTGAGGGTTGTTGCTGACTGAAGGCACCAAACAAAAGGCCCTGGTCACTTGCCCAGGTGTCTGGACCTAGCAATGCCATTGTTCTCTGGAAGTCCAAGTAATGTTGGTCAACATGCTGGAGAGAAATGGAATTTAAAGTTTCTACTCTAGATCCTACCAACACCTACATAGCAAGAAGCTATGCAGATACTTAGCTAACCTCTCAAATCATTGTACAGATGTCAGCTGGCCAAGATGATCCAAAAACAACCAATGTCCTGTAGATTCCATCTTTAGGCATGGGAGCGCAGCCCAGTACATTATGCCTGTTGTCTGCCACCTGAGCAACTTATTTGTGCCAGACACACAATATAACATTGAGTTTCAAACTTGCTCCAAGGACCATCCAGATCAATCAAGTACCAATCGATGAGTTTCAACACACCAGTGAAATCCTAACCAACCCACACTCCATCTCAGAACTCAGGCTCTGTGCTTACCACTTGCTGGTGATAAAAATGGTATTCTTTTGTTATAATATACAAGAACATAGGAGATTATGGAGCAGGTTTGCCTACCCCCATGTTGTTTAAAGCCTAAAAAAAATTTTGCACTACACTTCCCCTGAACAGTCTTCAACTAAATAAAAGAAAGATCCTTATAGTTTTCTGCTCAATTGCTGACTGGGGACAGTGAGCTTGCACTCCATCCCAGAAAATGGTCACTGTCATGTACCTGTATAAGAAGCCTGAGATGATGAGAGTGGCTTCTTACACAATTCCGATTGGAGATCTCCTTGGAAGCTAAGACAGAACATGGAAGGGTGATAGAAGGGCACAAGTGCCCAGGTGCAGTAACTGGGGACTGGAGCTCAGGAGCACTGGTATCAGATGAGCAGGTTTACTGAGGGCGCCCCAATGTCAGATACAGGTGGAGTTGGGTCACAGGCGGGGATGGTAACAGACAAGCAACAAAGCACAAAATAGTAAGCAGAATCAAGGTTGGCAACAGGCAGAGATCGGCAATATGCAGTCAGTGAGGTACAAAGTAGGAGAGCAGAATATTGGTCAGAAGTCCAGGCTGCAGTGGGTATGGAAAGTAGTCAAGAACCATTGACAGACCAGATAAATCCAAGGACAGGTCAGGCAGAAGCTGGGTCAGTATCAAAGGTCAGGCATAAGTCCAGGATCATATAAAAGATACACGCTGGCTGTGTATTTTGTATATATGTATGGACATGTACACAGCCAGCGTGCATCTTTTCTCTGTATTGTCCTTTTTGCATTTATTTTGAATCTATGATATGTAAGTATATTTTGGCTCTGCTTATATACTGACTTTATATATAAGTTAAAACAAAAATCACTGACAGTAGATGTTTATCTCCTTGATGTTGTGAGAGGAATCTCACTATGTATTTTTATATCTCTCACAGATTTGAATATAATTGCCCAACCCCATATTACCCCTGAAGAAGGAATATAACGATGTAAAATCAAATTCTGAAACATGTCGGGTTTATGTCATTTGAACTAGCTTACCAGCCTGCAATCAGCCTGGTTTATGCTTCTTCTCGACAAATGAGTCTGGGTTACTGTAGAGTAGTATTCTATAGATCTATAATGTTCATCAATGTATGATTTTAGGATCTTTTTACTCATTCATGTTTACATGATATATATATATTTCTCTTTTTTCATAATTATATATAAATAAAGTTGGCACCATTGTGCCCCTTTTTTTACTTACATTTTGTCAATTGCATTTTGATCTTTATAAAACATTGCTACCATACAAAGTCCAAAGGGGCGTCCCTAAATGCACCTTTGTGCATGCTTTTGTACATTGCTCTAACTTTACTGTTTTGGGTTTTTTTTTTCAATTCAAAAAAGTGTATTTTAAAAAAAAAAAAAAATTGAAACCTCGCTGAGCAAATACGGTATGAAATAAAATGTTGCAACAATTGCCATTTTATTCTCTAGGGTCGTCTCTGTTAAAAAAAAATATTTATAAATAATGTTTGGGGGTTCTAAGTAGTTTTCTAGCAAAAAATACAAATTTAAACTTGAAAACAAAAGGTTCCAGAAAAGGCCTGGTCTTCAAGTGGTGAAGTAATTTTTTTTTTTAACCTTTACTTTTTTTTTTTGGATCAACTTTATTGCTCTCGGATGAACAACATCCCCTTTTCTGCTGCCTGAAAAAGTAATCCAGCGGCTCTTTAGTCGCCAGGGTTACTTTTACTTTGCAGGGAATCGCTGTCAGAAGAAAATGATATCTTGATCATTGCAATCGGCAAGCTATCACCCTTTCCCATCTAAGGATGTTTACAGGTACTAGACATGTGCAATTCGTTTTTTTTTTTTTTTAGTTTTCCGTTAAAATTCGTTATATTCGTTCATTCGTTATCGTACGAATGAACGAATGATTCGCTAAAAATTTTAAGGGATAACGAATTATCGAAACGAACGAATATGAAAAACAACAAAAATCCGAAATGACCAAATTAGAAACAACGAAACTACGAAAGAAGAAAATCCGAAAAACGAAAACAGGAACAACGAAAATCAAAATGAACGAAAAAATTTGTACATTCGTAACTTTTTTTTTTTGTTGAATTGGTAATTTTCCGTGTCCCTACAATGGCGCTGCTTAACGTGCTTCGAATGGATTGAACGAAAAAATTCGTACATTCGTAACTTTTTTTTTTTTGCGATTCGTAATTTTCCGTGTCTCTTACAATGGCGCTGCTTAACGTGCTTCGAATGGATTGAACGAAAAAATTGGGACATTCGTAACTTTTTTTTTTTGTGATTCGTAATTTTCCGTGTCTCTTACAATGGCCCTGCTTAACGTGCTACGAATGGATTGAACGAAAAAATTCGTACATTCGTAACTTTTTTTTTTTTTTTGCGATTCGTATTTTTCCGTGTCTCTTACAATGGCGCTGCTTAACGTGCTTCGAATGGATTGAACGAAAAAATTGGGACATTCGTAACTTTTTTTTTTTGTGATTCGTAATTTTCCGTGTCTCTTACAATGGCGCTGCTTAACGTGCTTCGAATGGATTGAACGAAAAAATTCGTACATTCGGAACTTTTTTTTTTTAGCGATTCGTAATTTTCCGTGTCTCTTACAATGGCGCTGCTTAACGTGCTTCGAATGGATTGAACGAAAAAAAAAATCGTACATTCTGAACTTTTTTTTTCGATTCGTAATTTTCCGTGTCTCTTACAAGGTAATAATAGCATACACATTACATAAAATTATGAATTATGCTCCGATTACGAATCTACGAAAACAATGTTACGAAAGTACGAATAAATCAATCTTACGAAAGTACGAATGTAACAAAATCTACGAAAATACGAATGCGTCCGAATTTCGAATAAACGAAAATTAAACTAACGGAAAAATGAATCAACGAAAAAATAACTCTTACGAAAATACGAATCGTTACGAATACGAACACCGACGACTTACGAAAATACGAATCGTTACGAATACGAACACCGACGACTTACGAAATTACGAATCGTTACGAATCAACGGAAACGAACAGAAGCAAAACGAAACTAAACTAATTTTTCTATTGTGCACATGTCTAACAGGTACGGTGGAAGGGAAGTGGTTAACAAAAATCCCAGTTCAAACTTAATATGGAATAGGCAGCAGGGATGGAGCTGCTTTTAGCAGACACAGTTTTATGAAATGGATATTAGTGTGCCCTACTTGTCACACCATCACCTCTCCACCCAATACACATATTGCGTGTTTTTCACGCTCTGTAACTTGTTCCCAGGAGAGAACACATAGGAGCCTTCTTAGGTACGGTATAAAATAACTGCATAAATAATGTATCTATTTCAGGAGATAATCTGTAGCATCTAATCATATTCATATAAAACGTGTTAAACACTGCTTGCTATTCCGGCCATCATTTCCGTGGCAAAAACTGGATATTCTTACAGCCCACGGCGCAAACTCTTGTAAATATTTAGTAGGGGCATGGGAAGAGTTTTGTAAACATTGGAGATGATATCGGTTTTGCATACGCCTGGTAAACAAATACATTATACATTCGACAATTTGTTTCCAGAATGCCCTTGTAATACATATTTTGAGAAGGTGATATTACACAGACCACATTTTTAATGCATTTAAAGCACGGTAAAGGCAACATTAAAAATAAAGGAAAAAAACAAACAAAAAACAAATACTTCATAAATGAAAAACAAACACATTTTGCCCCATGGTTTACTCCTTTAAAAACACCCGAAGTACAAAAAAATAAGGCTATAAAATCCTTGTCTCTGTGTTCATTATAGGGCACGGTAGAAATCCTAAATTTCTGCCCTTTGGGTTATAGCATCACCTACAGGAGTAAGTGTAAATAATCACCAGCACACCACGGGTCAACTATTAGGCCCCTTTCACACGGACGGACCGTCTATCCGTTTTTCTTCCATCCGTCGACGGACGACAATGCATTCCTATGGGCAGACGGATGAACATCCGTCACCATCAGTTAACCTCCGCTTCCGTTTTTATCCGTTTTTTTAAACGTACAAGGCTACGTTCAGATCCGTCAAAACGGATATTAACTGACGTTGACGGACATCGTCCGTGAACGTCCGATCCGTTAAGATCCGTTAAGATCCGTTTTGTGTTTATCTGTGAACTCAACCTCTTAAAGGCACAGGCACACATATAAACGGAACAAAACGGATGAAAAAACGGATGAAAAAAACGGACGTAAACGTGTGCATTTACGGATGTAAGCGGACAAAAAACGGATGAAAACGGACATTACCGGAACGGATGACGGATGAAAACGGATGAGACAACGGATAAGAACTGATACGTTTTTGACGTGCCTAAACTGACTGCGTCCGTGTGAAAGGGGCCTTAGACATGTGCTATTCGTTTAGTTTTAATTCGTTTTCCGTTAAAATTCGTTATATTCGTTCATTCGTTATCGTACAAATGAACGAATGATTCGCTAAAAATTTTAACGAATAATCGAATCGAACGAATACGAAAAACAACGAAAATCCGAAATAACCAAATTAGAAACAACGAAACTACGAAAGAAGAAAATCCGAAAAACGAAAATCAAAATGAACGAAAAAATTCGTACATTCGGAACTTTTTTTTTCGATTCGTAATTTTCCGTGTCTCTTAAAATGTAATAATAGCATACACATTACATAACATTATGAATTATGCTCCGATTACGAATCTACGAAAACAATGTTACGAAAGTACGAATAAATCAATCTTACGAAAGTACGAATGTAACTAAATCTACAAAAATACGAATGCGTTCGAATTTCGAATAAACGAAAATTAAACTAACGTAAAAACGAATCAACGAAAAAATAACTCTTACTAAAATACGAATCGCTACGAATACGAACACCGACGACTTACGAATTTACGAATCGTTACGAATCAACGGAAACAAAACTAAACAAATTTTTCTATTGTGCACATGTCTATCAACTATAACCGTCCAAAGGTTTCTTTAACCACTTAAGGACCAAGCCTCTTTCTGAGATTTGTTGTTTACAAGTTAACAACTGTCTTTTTTTGCTAGAAAATTACTTAGAACCCCCAAACATTATATTTCTGACACCCTAGAGAATAAAATGGCGGCCGTTGCAATACTTTTTGTCACACCGTATTTGCGCAGAGGTCTTACAAACACATTCTTTTGGGAACAAATACACTTTTTTGAACTAAAAAATAAGACATCAGTAAAGTTAGCCAAATTTTTTTTTTAATTGTGAAAGATAATGTTACGCCGAGTAAATTGATACCCAACATGTCACGCTTCAAAATTGCACCCACTCGTGGAATGGCGACAAACTTTTACCCTTAAAAATCTCCAGTTTAAAAAATTCTACAGGTTGCATGTTTTGATTTACAGAGGAGGTCTAGGGCTAGAATTATTGCTCTCGCTCTACCGATCGCGGCGATACCTTACATGTGTGGTTTGAACTCCGTTTTCATATGCGGGCACTACTTGCGTAAGCGTTCGCTTCTGCATGCAAGCTCGTCGGGACAGGGCGCATTTAAATTATTTTTTTTTTCTTATTTATTTTACGTTTATTTGATATTTTTACACTTTTTTTTTTTTTTAAATGTGTCACTCTTATTCCTATTATAAGGAATGTAAACATCCCTTGTAATAGAAATAAAGCATAACAGGACCTCTTAAATATCAGATCTGGGGTCAAAAAGACCTCAAATCTCATATTTACACTAAAATGCAATAAAAAAAAGAAAAAATGTTGGCATTTAAAAAAACATTTTAAAAAAATGGCCCTTTAAGAGCTTAAGAGAGTTTTGGCATCGCTTCCGCCCTGCAATGATATGGAGACGGGTGGGGGTCTACATGTCAGGCCACAAGAAGGATCCGATCGCCTACGACGTCTCTGGTAAGCGGCGGAGGGCACCGGAGCGCGGCGGGAGGGGGGGCCTCTCCTGCTGCCGATTAAAAGTGAACTTGTGGCGAATCCGCCGCAGAGACCACTTTTATCCGAAACCGGACCACTCACTGAAGAAGAGGATACCGGGGTTATGGTAGCTAGCTGCTGCCATACCAACAATATTCTTCTTCAAAGTACCGACGTATAGCGACGGTGGGCGGTCCGGAAGTGGTTAATTAAGAGAGATCACATCACAGAGACAAGTGCAATGTTTCGGAGCCGCACAGGGCCCCTTCGTCAGGCAGGTGATGACCTTCAGGAGTAGAACACTAGGGACAAAAACAAACCACAGAGTGGGAGCAGCTCTTGATGAGGGTCATTCTGTTTCAAGTGCCAACTTATGCACTGACATACATCCTTAAACCCAGCATGCCTGAACGGTATGGTCACCTGCTGACTTGGCGCCATCCACATGCAGCTTAAAGCTGATCGTCACTGCATCTGAGCACCACAAACCAAAAACAATATTTAATTCATTTTTAATATTCAAAGCAAACTCCTCCATCCATCCATCTATCTCTCCATGCTTCATTTTGTTGAGAAATCACCCCACTAGCATTTCTGGCCGTGGCCATCTTGAGTAGGGGCAAATGATTAATGTAGCATTTAGAAAATAATGTTCCCCATGAATATCCTAAACGTAAGGGGGTTCATGGAAGATGGGGATTTTAAAGTGCCCAAATAATGAAAATTGGTCAAACTAACAGATTCATCTAAAAACAATAAATTTTTATTTATACAAAATACATTTTGTTAAAAACAATAAAAGGTACAGAAGCTTTAAAAAGCATATCATCTTATGCATAATCACATAGAGTACATAATATTCATTTGGTGAATCCCAGGAGGTATATGGATCGACGTGTTTCGCCCAAATTGAGGGCTTCTTCAGGATCCGTTTTTAAAATATGTTATTTAGAAGCAAGCAGATGCAGCTGCCAAACAATATAAATGTATATATATATATATAATGTAACATTTACTTCTTGGTATTCATCTGCCCTTAGCTCAGGCATGCATGCAGCATGCAGGAGATTGTGCTTAGCTGAGAAACCCCCTCCTCCTCTCCTCCTGAAGACCCATGGGATGTATGACTTAATTTGCTAGGCAAGAAACCAGAAAGTATCTGAAGAAAATGTTAAAAAAACTTTTTTTTTAAAACCAGTAAACACAATATATACTTTCCTATCTATTTAGTAATGCTAGTAGCATAAGGATTACAAATAATCATTGTTGACTGGGAGAGTGAAGTTCCACTTTAACTCTTCAGTAAGACACAAAGGTTGAATCCAACACAATTTTACTTCAGCTACAGAAGATGTTTTTTCCAGTGTTTTGAAGTGTAAGAAGACAATGACTTTCCTAAGCCCTGTTTCTGCAAAGTACTAATACTGACTGGGGGAGCATTGGTTTAAATGGGTAGGGACTAGCTAGGACTGAACTAACTAGCGTGGTCAAAGCAAAATTTTAAAAATCACAGTTCCCCCCATGGTATATTCTTTTAAAAACACTGAAAGTACAGAAAAAAATGGGCTGTATAATCCTTTTGCGTTATTATAGGGCACAGTGGAAATCCTAAATGTCTGACCTTTGGGTTATAGCGCCACCTTCAGGACACAGAGTGGGGGCAGCCCCTGGCAATGGTTATTCTCTTTCAAAAGCCAAACTATTAGACATGTGCACATCAAAAAAATGTGTTTATTTTTGTTTCGTTTTTTTTGTTTCCGTTGATTCGTAACGATTCGTAAATTCGTAAGTCGTCGGTGTTCATATTCGTAACGATTCGTATTTTTCGTAAGTTATTTTTTCGTTGATTCGTTTTTCCTTTAGTTTAATTTTCGTTTATTTGAAATTCGGACGCATTCGTATATATTCGTACTTTCGTAACATTAGTAATCGGAGCATAATTCATAATGTTATGTAATGTGTATGCTATTATTACATTTTAAGAGACACGGAAAATTACGAATCGAAAAAAAAAGTTACGAATGTACGAATTTTTTCGTTCAATCCATTCGAAGCACATTAAGCAACGCCATTGTAAGAGACACGGAAAATTATGAATCGAAAAAATATAAATAAAAGTTACGAATGTACGAATTTTTTCGTTCAATCCATTCGAGGCACGTTAAGCAGCGCCATTGTAAAGCCCCATACACACGGTCGGATTTTCGCATGGATTCTGTCCGATCGGACAATGTTGTTGAAAAATCAGACCGTGTGTATGCACCATCGGACAGTGTACGTCGGATTGTCCGACGGACAAAGTCTTATCTCCTGCTGGATAGATTTTTTGACAACACGGTCCGATCACACCAAATCCGATCGTGTGTAGCGTTGTCCGACGGACAAAGTGCCACGCATGCTCAGATCACATTACAAGACCAAAGCTATTGGCTACTAGCCTCTACGTAGTCCCGTCGTAGGCAACAAACGTCACCACGTTCAGAATGATCGGATTTTCCGACAACTTTGTCCGACCGTGTGTACGCAAAACCAACATCGGACAAAGTACAACGGACATGATCCGACGGACCTGGTCCTCGAATAATCCGAGCGTGTGTATGGGGCTTTAGGGACACAAAAAATTACCAATTCAACAAAAAAAAAAAAGTTACGAATGTACGAATTTTTTCGTTCATTTTGATTTTCGTTGTTCCTGTTTTCGTTTTTCAGATTTTCTTCTTTCGTAGATTCGTTGTTTCTAATAAGTTTTTTCGGATTTCCGTTGTTTTCGGATTCGTTCGATTCGAACGATTCGTTAAAATTTTTAGCGAATCGTTCGTTCATTCGTACCATAACGAATGAACGAATATAACGAAAAAAAATGAAAAACGAAAAAAAAATAAACAAATTGCACATGTCTACAAACTACGCACTGACATACATCCTTAAACCCAGCCTGCCTGAACAGTATGGTGGCCTACTGACTTGGCACCATCCACAGGCAGCTTAACTCTTCAGTAAGACACAGAAGTTGAATCCAACACATTTTTACTCCAGCTAATTGCAGTACAGAGGATCTTTTTTCTAGTGTTTTGAAGTGTAAGAAGACAATGACTTTCCTAAGCCCTGTTTCTGCAAAGTACTAACACTGACTAAGGGAACATGGGTGAAATGGGTAGGGACTAGCTAGGACTGAACTAACTAGCATGGTCAAAGCAAAGTTTAAAAAAAAATCTCTGTTCATACATGCAATACATACACATTTCCCCCCATGGTTTATTCCTTTAAAACACTGGAAGTACAGAAGAAAATAGGACTGTAAAATTATTTTCAATGTGTCCATTTCCACCGAAGTGACACCCAGTATACATCAGCTCCCTGACCAGTACATAGTACATGCAGGTAAGTACCCAGAAAGGAAAATTGCAAGCTCCACATAATGTGAAATCCACATAAATCGCTTTCATAAAAAGTTAAAATACCACTCACAAGAGATAAGAACAATCAGAACTCTTTAAAAATCCAAAACTCCAGCGAGTATCACTTTTAGTAAAATGTGTTGACGCCACAACAGGCTCCACCCTACATGTTCCATCAAAACTGATATCATCCAGGACATCGAATGGACACTGTAAGAAGACAATGACTTTTGTGAATGGTCCGTCAATGTTATATATAATCGGGGGGGGGGGGGGTAAATAAGAGAAGTTCTGGGTTTATGTACACTTTCATGGGAAGGCCTCAAAAAGTTGACACTTATATGAACAGACACTGAATAAAGAATAGTCGATTTTAAAGAGAAAGGAAGTCACTAGACCCATATGAGGAAGAAGTGTGAACCCTTTTTTTTTTTTTGATATGTTCTAGAAGTTACATTTAGAGGTTGCTAACCCTTTCCCTTCTCTAGGCAAAACTAAAAAGAAAGGAAAAAATGTATATACATTTTAGATACACTTACAAGCTAAACTCCAGCCAAATCACCTGCCACCCCTGTGAGGGTGGATACAGAGAGTCTTGTCTGTTATGTCAGCTGGCCAACATCTGGTAAGCCTTTATGTTAATGTGGGTCAGTGCTCGGGATCAGTGCTGCTTTGTCTTCAGCCTCCTGTATTTCCTGTGTTCCTATGATTCTGTATCCTGACTCCAGTTGCTGACCCGGCTTGTCTTGACTACTCTCTAAACATGGCCTGCACTGACCTTGGCTTGTCCCCTGACCTCCACTTCTGTCTGCTCCATTGGCTTCTGCCTCTCTCATGGGTTCCAGACCCCACTTGTTTCCTGACTACGCTCCTACCTGTGCCCTGTACCCGATCCATCCTGTCTGTGTATGACCCAGCCTGCCTGACTCTGCTACTCTGCCTGTTCTCACCGGTACCTGGGGAGAACGCACAAGCGCCATACTGAGTGTAGTGTATATGGAATATATTATTGATCACAATAGTGTTACTCACAAAGGTAAATTCATTAAAAGCATTGAGCACTGCAGATCATCCCAATCAGTGGAGGATGTCAGGATGCCCTTCTGTGGCTGGGTACTCGGAGGGACACTGCCGGTGGATTCCAACACTTCCTGGAGCTGTGGAACGCACAGGCAGCCAATTGTGCAGTCACTTCCTGGATATGATGGGATGTCGTAGGCAAAGCACTTGCAGAGTTTAAAATCTATTTTATTGATTGCTTTGAGAACCCTTCGGACACCACACAGCACCTACATTTTTGCGCCAATAACCAATGTTCATTGTTACTTGTACCCGCCTACCACCCTGCTGTTTCGGCTTACATATAGTCTGCTGCCAGCAACCATCTCAGCTGCCCAATGTCTCCAGTACCAGCCTGCCTCAGTCTGCTGCCTACCAGCTCGTCTGCTTACTGGAGCCTTCTGATGACTTCAGCTGCCCAGCATGGACACCTGCCCTGCTGCTAGTAAGACTTCCAGGCACTCGTGCCACTCTGCACTCCTGCGCCTCCTGTTAACACTATCAGGGGCCACGAGTCAGAGGTGTAAGAGAGGCCTTCCGCATCATATCAAGCCTTGCTACCAGGTACTTTATAGAGGGTGGCTATTAGGAAGGCTGTATGTTTGGGCCCCCCAGAGCTAGATTCCAGGCCTATAGGTTATGACCTAACTGTTTAAGAAGGCAGTGCACAATTTAACCATTAAAAAATAGAAAGAGGGAGATTTACTAAAACTAGTGGCGTAGCTGTGCATAATAACGAATCATCTTCTAGGTTTTATTCTCAAAGCTTAATGGAACAAGCTGAAGTTAGAAGCTGATTGGTTACCATGCACAGCTGCACCAGATTCTGTGTGCACCAGTTATTGTAAATCTCCCCCAACGTGTCTACAAGTCTCACATCCATAGAAAATCCCAAGTAGCAGCTTAACCACTTGCCGACCAGCCGCCGCAGTTTTACTGCTGCAGAATGGCGCGGCTGGGTGAAACGACATTACCTTACTTCGCTTCGCCTTTTGGCCACTAGGGGCACGCGCGTGCCCGCAGCGTGTGCCCGGAGCCAATGCGAGTGCCTGGTGGGCGTGATGACCTTTGGGCATCCGCGATCGCTCGCGATAGAGTGAGAACCGGAATCTGTGTTTGTGTAAACACACAGATCCCGGTTCTTTCAGAGGAGTAGAGACAGATCGTGTGTTCATACTAAGTATGAACAACGATCTCTCTCTCTCCTCTTAGAAAGTCCCACCCCCCCTACAGTTAGAACACACATAGGGAACACAGTTAACCCCTTGATTGCCCCCTAGTGTTTACCCCTTCCATGCCAGTGACA
Source organism: Lithobates sylvaticus (assembly GCA_028564925.1). Lineage (NCBI taxonomy): Eukaryota > Metazoa > Chordata > Amphibia > Anura > Ranidae > Lithobates > Lithobates sylvaticus. Next base: position 41,768,714 of record CM053026.1, on the reverse strand, counting down.
TGTATACAGTAATCAGTGCATTTTTATCTACTGATCGCTGTATAATAATCAATGGTCCCAAAAATGTGTCAAAAGTGTCCAATTTGTCCGCCGCAATATCGCAGTCCCGATAAAAATCGCAGGTTGCCGCCATTAAGAATAAAAAAAAATAATAAAAATGCCATAAATCTATCCCCTATTTTGTAGACGCTATATATTTTACCTATGAATACCTACCTAAAAATATGTAGAAGAATACAAATCAGTCTAAACCGAGGAAAAAAATATTTTTTTTGATAAAAAAATGTGGGATATTTATAGCAAAGAGTTAAAGATCTTGTGTTTTTGTCAAAATTGACAATATTCTTTTGTTTATAGCGCAAAAAATAAAAACCGCAGAGGCGATCAAATACCACCAAAAGAAATCTCTATTTGTGGGGAAAAAAAAGACGTCAATTTTGTTTGGGTACAGTGTTGCACGAGCGCTCAATTGTCAGTTAAAGCGATGCAGTGCCGTATCGCAAAAAATGGCCCGGTCATTGAGCAGCCAAATCTTCCAGGACTGAAGTGGTTAATCTACACTTTGGGATAGTGGGAGGAGCCATGGAAAATATTGCTTTATGCCTCCTGACCAATTGTGTAACAGGAACTCCTGGTTTACAGCACAGGTAATGTTATATAGCCATTTGTGCCATTCTGCACGCAACTGTAAAGATGAGAACCCAAGTATTGTATTAGAGGTGTCTTTTGAAAGCCCAGCTGAGGTCTGAGGTCATGGTGGGTTGTCTCTTCATTCTGTAACAGTCTCTAAGCCTTAAATCTGCCGGGCACATATACTGAAGATTTCAGATGTAAGAAAATATCCAACCAGTGCCTGCTGCTATTTGGATGCAGGCAGTGTTCAGCCAACAATTTTGAAGGCACCACCAAAATTTGATTGAACAACTGACTTTTGTGGAATGAGGTGGCACCAGCAGGGCCATATATACTGTTTGAATTTCCCCATCCCAATTCATGGCCAGCTTTATATAGGTGTTGTCACTCAAAGCTCTACTCTATTGTTTTTTTTTATTTTGCATATTGGATTGTGACCTTTTTATACAATGCTGCACATATGACCCGTGACGATAAAACTAACAATTGGTGGCCTTCATGTCTGCTCAATGGAGAACCTTTGTATTTTAAATGCTTTTAAAACCTCCTATAAATGTACACTATAAATAGGGAATTGGATGTTGATGGGCTCTCTCTGCAGTGCGGCTAATTTTCTAGATATCTTGTGTGTGAGGTAATTGGAGAGCTAATTGACATTTCAGGGCTGAGCAAATGGAAGGGGCTAGTGAATTACAAGTTGATTAACACCTTCGCTGGAAACGCGAAAAAAAAAACGAGAATTTAATATATTTAGGAAATGATAAGAAATGCCACCCAAGTACTGTATATCTTATTAGAGTTGTCGAGATAAAAACCAATATACAACACGTTTCACTGTAAACGTTGTACTTCTGCTAGTGATAGTTTAAAATATGGAACCTGTTTTTTTTTTTTTTTTTTAATGGGCCACAAATTAAATTTTCCCTTCTTGTATCAGGATTTTCTGGTGCTATGCTTGTGTGGCTGGCTCGGCACATTTCCCACGGACATATGAGCAAAGCACCAGATGCACGTGCACCTTATTTTATTTCCTGCAGCACCTGCACCAATGGTTTCATTTCAAAGTATTTTATGGATAGTGGAGGGAGGTTTCTGCTGAAAGGAGCTGTCCTATGTGTATTGATTAGCTCAGAAACTACCAAGCCAGACATGTTAAGAGACAAGTCAAACACTTTATTTAATTTTAATTAGGCATAAATAGATTAAAATAAATAAATACATGAATGAACGAATTAATAAAAAAAAAAAACACACGAAAAAGTAAAAAATAAATACATAAATACAAAAAGTAAATAAATAAATACACAAATAAATAAATACATAAATAAATACCTAAATGAATAAATAAATAATACACGTATAAGCAAAAAAAATAAATAAACATATAAAGAAATAATTAAATACATAAATAAAAAAAATACTTGAATAAATAAAAATAAATAAATAGCAGACCAATACATTTTAAACTTTCATGTGCTAACCCTTGTATGGAGTGTACTTAGCATGAGCTAAACCTGATGTTTAGGTGCGTCTACGTGTTTGTGTGTGTTGAGTCCATGAGTTTATCTAATTTCCTTTTTTTATTGTTTGTTGTATGTTGCTGACTCCGCGCTGGTAACTGCCTTCCTCAATCTTCTAACGTTTATTGATCTCTTTTTCAGCCCCAGACAATTAAGGCTCCTGGGTTGAAGTTCACTGGTGTGTATCTGAATTATTAAAGTCACCACATCGGTATGTTAATAGCTGTGACATAAAAACACTATTACTAATAGACTGATGTGCCTATAGCATTAATAACCACGCACAACAATTAAGGTTGTGAAAAGGCTAAGATGCTAGAAAAAGCTGAATGCCTTCAGTAAATCTCCTTTTATAAAGACTGATTTTGTTTCTGTTGTTTTTTTATTTATTAACTTTATTGTTTTCACAAGGGATGAACAACGTCACTTGTGATAGCATGGGCAGCAACAGACAGGGTCGCCGATCCCGCTAGGCAAACTAGGCAGCCACCTAGGGCGCACAGCTGCCTAGGGAGTGCAGCCACGGCCACTAACTTCCCCATTAGCCTAACCGGGGGAACACAAGGGGCCCTACACAGGGATGGGGTGCTGGCTGACTCTGCAGAGGTCAGCAGCAGCTCAGCCTGTGAAGAGGGCAACTGCGGAGGAGGCGAAGGTGGCGGGCACGAGGAACAGTAGAGGAGGTGAAGGAGGTTGGCACGAGATCAGCGGAGGAGGCGGGCATGAGGTCAGCGGAGGAGGCAGACACGAGGTCAGCGGAGGAGGCGGGCACGAGATCAGCGGAGGAGGCGGGCACGAGGTCAGCAGAGGAGGTGGGCATGAGGTCAGCGGAGGAGGCAGACACAAGATCAGCGGAGGAGGCAGACACAAGGTCAGTGGTGGAGGCGGGCACGAGACCAGCGGAGGAGGCGGGCACGAGGTCAGCAGAGGAGGTGGGCATGAGGTCAGCGGAGAAGGCAGACATGAGATCAGAGGAGGAGGCAGACACAAGGTCAGTGGTGGAGGCGGGCGCAAGGTCAGCGGTGGAGGCGGGCACGAGATCAGCGGAGGAGGTGGGCACGAGATCAGCGGAGGAGGCAGACACAAGATCAGCGGAGGAGGCAGGCACGAGGTCAGCAGTGGAGGCGAAGGAGGTGGGCACAAGGTTAGTGAAGGAGGTGGAAGAGGCCGGCACCATATATTTGAAAGTAGCTGCTGAGTCCACTCTCTGATCCTGTCATCTCCCTCATGGCTCTAGGCAAGACTAATGACACCCCAGCCGCAACACTCCCCCATCCCTCTGGGCTGGACTGGGGGGGGGGGGGGGTGTTAGTCTTGCCTAGGGTGCAAAATAGTTAAGCATTGGCCCTGGCGACAGGTATTCTTTATTGAGAGATCTCTCATCTGCTCTAAAATGCTTCTGATAAAACCAAGATCAGTTAGATCAGAAGCTTTGCAAGCTGGAAAGAACTTGTAAACAACAAACCAAAAGTTGCTTCCGGTTTCTTACATGGGGTATGGATGCACCTTCCTTCCTTCTCTGTTTACTGGACACGACAGGTGGCAGTGACACTGGGCACCCTAATTGCACTGGAGAGTCCGTAAACGGCCCGGGGCGGCTGTAAGAAGGTGGGCCCCCTTCCACACCCAGTAGAAGTGACCAGGTGGCTGTGGAGCTGCTCAGATCACTTCTACAGTAAGGCCCATTGTCGGTGGACGTACAGGTAAGTCCTAAGGGCATCAAGTGGTTAATATAAACAGATCAAGTTGCTTAGTTATATAGGGTAAAACATCAGATGGGTTTGCCAGGGGTGCTTAGATAACACATTTTCAGTTTTTCAAACCCACTGCAAAAGTGTTTTCACAGCTGATATCCAGTTACAATTAAAAGCAAAAATTGCCTGTTCAGTGCTTAGTTTCAATGGGCCATAACTAAATGGGATCCACTGTGCTAAACCATTGTATATCGTAAACAATGGGCGCAGTTTTATTTAGAAAAATACTGTTTTCACCCTTTTCATGTTTTGTTGCATCTGAGTTCTGCTGGTCTCTTTGCAGCCACTTCAAGCGTTTGTAAAGGCAAAAAAATAAAAAAAATTGAGACTGAGATGGCCACTCCAGAATCTTTATTCTGATGTAGCCAATGACAGGTCGACTTGACCTTGTGTTTTGGATCATTGTCATGTTGGAATGTCCAAGTACGTCCCATGCACAGCTTCCTGGCTGATGAATGCCAATGTTCCTCCAGTATTTTTTGATAACATACTGCATTCATCTTGCCATCAATTTTTCCTGTGCCTTTGTAGCTCACACATCCCTAAAACATCAGCGATCCACCTGCATGTTTCACAGTAGGAATGGTGGACCTTTCATCATAGGCCTTGTTGATTCCTCTCCAAATGTAGAGTTTATGGTTGTGGCCAAAAAGCAAAATTTTGGTCTCATCACTCCAAATGACTTTGTGGCAGAAGGATTGAGGTTTGTCTCTGTGCTGTTGTAAGCGGGATACTTTGTGGCATTTGCGTAGTAATGGCTTTCTTCTGGCGACTCGACCATGCAGCCCATCTTTCTTCAAGTGCCTCCTTATTGTGCATCTTGAAACAGCCACACCACATGTTTTCAGAGAGTCCTGCATTTCACCTGAAGTTATTTGTGGGTTTTTCTTTGCATCCCGAACAATTTTCCTGGCAGTTGTGGCTAAATTTTTAGTTGGTCTACCTGACCGTGGTTTGTTTTCAACAGAACCCCTCATTTTCCACTTCTTGATTAGAGTTTGAACACTGCTGATTGGCATTCTCAATTCTTTGGATATCTTTTTATATCCCTTTCCTGTTTTATACAGTTCAACTACCTTTTCCCACAGATCCTTTGACAATTTTTTTGCTTTCCCCATGACTAAGAATCCAGAAACGTCAGTGCAGCACTGGATGAAAGATGTAAGGGTCTGTCAGGAGTCCAGAAACTCATTGACCTTTTATACACACACACTAATTACAAGCAAACAGATCACAGGTGAGGAGGGTTACCTTTAATAGCCATTCAACCCCCTTTGTGTCAACTTTGTGTATGCTAACTTTTAATCAGGGTAATTTCTGCCAAACACTAACCATGAGTGAAAGAAAAGTTTTTGTGTTATCATTCATATTCTCAGAAAAATGGCCAATAAATCATAAATTCTGCCAGGGTATGTAAACTTATGAGCACAACTGTGTATATATATATATATATATATATATATATATATATATATATATATATATATATATATATACACATGATTATATTATTATAATTATTATTAATAAAATACTGCTACTACAACAATTACTACCAGTAAGTACTGCTGCTAATAACAACAATCATAATCATAATATTAATACATTATTATGTTTCTGGCTATTTAAAAAAAGTAAAATTCTAAAAATGTTATCTTTTTAATCCCAACCATAATAGATAAAGAGAGGAAATATATTTAAAAAACTCTAAACTTTCAAAGCCGAGTATTTTCCCTGTACTGCAGTTGTATTTATTATCACCAACCCAACATTTTTTTCCCAGTGAAAGAAATAATACAGCAACGCACTCAGATCACCTTCAGCGGTGTAGCGATCAGTCAAACTGGCAGTGCGGGGCAGCCGGGGGTGTGACCTGTTTGTACGCTGCTGCAGAAAGCTGCACCGTGACATGACTAATAGACTGTTTTAATTACAGGCAAGGGGACTCTTGTCAATTAGGAATAGTAAAAGGACATTCATTTCTATTTGTTTGCAGAGAAATTATTGCTTTGCATTTGTTAGCTCCTGCCTTTTTCTGTTCTAAACGAAGGACGAAGTAACAAATGGGCTATTAGTGAGTTTTGTAGCCGTGGACATATAAAAACAGCGCTACACCTTAAGGCGCATTTATTTTCATTAAAATGAAACAGACCATGATTAAAGGATTTTTCTGATTTAGCTGTAGACTTATCCAATCCCCTGCAAAACCTTAATGACAATAAAGGGTAAGTACACAGGAACATTATTTTTTTGTCTAGGATTGGAATTGATAGTCTGTAGAGCAACCTTTCTCATTTTTTTTTACCCCAGAGACACCCTTGATATGATTTTTGGGTCTCAGGGAATCAATGCTTAAGCTAGTTCATTGGTGCTCACTGGAAAGAATGCCCCCTACAGTGGTGGTCAGAATGGTACCCCTGTAGACAGCTAAAAAGATAATTGTTACCATGCTGTTGACTCTGTCAGGTGGTGTTGGTCCTGGAACTATGTAGGCACCATCAGATGGGAGGTCAACCAACCACAGCTCGAGGAACCACTAGCAACCTATGAAGGAACCCTGTGATTCCAAGGAAGCATCTGTTGAGAATGTTATGCATCATGTACAGAAGACTGCTGTACAAAGAAGCCATGTTTGAAATTTTTACTAGTTCACAAAAAATAATGTGTTACAAATCAATTAGTAAAATGCTTGCCCTGAACTGGCAAAGAAAAGTTTTTCTTTAAAGAGGCACATTTAGGGCAAAGTGGCAGTGCCTTCTGAAAGCCCATGCCACCACCCCCTAGCAAGTTATAGTCACTTTTCCACATTCCCTAGCTGCCCTCCCACTGCAATCCACCCTGTGTATGATCTGGTGTCAGACGGTGTTTATAGTCCCCCTTTCGTCCCAAAGGTGTAAAAATCCCACCTTCTTGGAGCAAAAAAATAAGGGCTCTAATGAAGTGGGGATGAAATCAAGAAGCTCGATGAGTGGGTATACTTTGCTGGGATGACACTGTCACTATGCCTTGAATGGCCAGTGTCTCTTTAAAGTTCAACTCCAATCTCACTTTTTTTACCCCCACAGTGCCCCCCCCCCCACCCTTCTCCCTGGAGTACTCTATTCTAATTTTTCCCCCTTTATCTTTTCTGAAGACTCCAGGCTGGTCAGGGTCTTCTTTGGATCTTCTCCTGGTGGTCCTCAATGCAAGTTGTTATGGTGGCACCCCTTTGGGCTCTATGACACCCTAGTGAGGGTCATTCTGAATAGAAGACATATAACATCTAGAGATGGACTGAATTACTAAAGGTTACAGCACTGGAATTGCAGTGAATACTGCAGCCAGAGCTGTTTTATTTTTAAAACTGCTGAGGGATTATTTATAAAAAGAACTTAGAGTCGGTTTTGAAGGCTAAAAGTAAACCTGTTCCAAACCTTATCAATTGAACTTGATGAACAATACAGAGGGTGTAGAAGCTTTCAACTTCTTCAGCTGGCCACAACCGTTATACTCTCACAGTACAATCTCCTTTAGAGTTACTAAGAACTATATAGCATAAGGGACTGCACAATTGGATGGACTGTTGAGGTGAGTCTTATGCCGCGTACACACGAAGGGACTATCCCGCGGGATTATCCGCTGGACCGAAGTCCAGCGGATAATCCCCTCGTGTGTGGGCGCCGGCGGACTTTTTTTGGCCAAAGTACGGTGGACTAAAGTTTCAGGTTTTGTTTTCAAATTATCCGCTGGACTTGGCAGTCCAGCGGATAATCCGGTCGTGTGTAGTATGGTCCGGCGTACCAAAAAGGACGCATGCTCAGTAGCAAGTATTTTTCTAGTATTTATCGTTTTCTAGTCCCGTCGTACGTGCTGTACGTCATCGCGTGAACCGTCGGACTTTTTGCGTGATCGTGTGTGGTCAAGTCCGTTCGCTTTTTAGTCCAGCGTACCCAGCTGGAAAGTCCAGCGGATTGTCCGCTGGACTTAGGTCCGCCGGGAAAAGTCCGTACGTGTGTACGCGGCATTACACTACATAGCTGTCAGTAAATGTTAGGGTCTGTGTGGATGGGCTTCAAGCTTGTGTCCATGGCATCAGTTTAAAAATCAGTTTGAAACACTTCTGAGATAATTCAGAATTCATTGACAGTTGCATTTCAACTGTAGTTTATCTCCTTCGACACAGGCCCTAAGAGTCCATTCACACAGGGGCAACTTTGGATCCGACTTGAAGTCGCCCCAAGTTGCCTCAAGTCGCACGACATGATAAAATCAATGTAAGTGAATGAGAGCCATCTTAATGCACACTACTGAAGTCGCTCCGACTTCAGAAAAGGTTCCTTTACTACTTCAATCCGACTTCTAGGCAACTTGTACCCATTGATTTCAATGAAAGTTGCCTCCAAGTCGGATCCCCTGTCTTAACTGAAGCAACTTTCCAAAATAGTTTCTAGGCAAACCCCTCCCTCCCACAGAGCTGATTATTATGTGATTGGCCACTGACAATGTCCCCTGTCCTGGAGGCAACTTCAAGTTGCCTTGTAAGTTGCCTCAAGTCGTGCTGTGATTCATACTCAAGTCGTGTCCAAGTTTCCTCCCAAAGTCACGCTGGAAGTCGTGTTGCCCCTGTGTGAATGGACTCTAACAGAGTTTATACAGATTGTACAATTACATTGTAGTCTGTGCCCAACTTCAGGCTGAAAAAGTCTGAACATTGAAGATCATTGTCTCTTATTCTCACTATACATATTGCATTTTGCAGGCTCCTGCAAGTGATAATTCCCAGCAGCCCCGCTACAAGGGATAATTCCAAGAGTTGGACTTTAAAGTTTTGTTAGATCACAGGCTCAGCAATAGCATGCAATCATCTGGTGCGCAGGGTGCATCGCACCCAGGCGCCGCAAAGGTGGGGGCCCCAAAGTGCCAGAGTTCTCCCCTAACTCCTCCTCTCCTTGTGTGTGTGTCCGTCTAGAACACCAGTGCGAGTATAAGGCAGCCTGGCAGTGCTTGGGGGGGGGGGGGGGGGGCGCTCCTCTTCATGACACAAGGGTTCTTTTAGTTTTTTTTTTCAGTGACTGCTGAGTGCTGATGTGCGGGAATGAAATCCTCACACTGGGACCCTGCACTGTCTCTACCAACGCCAGTTGGAATGCCTCCCCCTCCCATCTCTATCACTGGCTGCACAGAGAGAGAATGGAGGTGACTCACAGTGTTCAGTCGGCTGTGTGCTGGAGGATGGAACATGGCATACCCAGCATCCCTTTACAGGGTTTTATGGCATGATAGATTGCATAGGATACACAGTCCCTGTCCCTTCCTGCACCTCAGTAGTCCATCTACAGATGTGATGTATAGTGAGATGTACTAAAAGCCCTTTCACACTGACAGCGCAGGGACGTCGGTGGTAAAGCACCGCAAAGTTTTAAAGGCGCTTTACCGTCGTTTTAGAGGAGCTTTTAGCGACCGAATAAAGGGTTCAAATCGCCCGATTCGGCGATTAGGGGAGCATCTCTGTGTTTGAGTCATTGCCATAGAAACTTTTGTAAAGGGGAGGAGTTAGTAAGATGACCACGCCCATGTGGGGGCGCCAGAAATATTTCTGCACCCAGGCGCCTGTGACCCTAGGCCCTGCATGCAATGCCAAGCTGCAGCAAGCAAAGCTAGCAGAAAGTAGATATGATAGCAATATACGAATACCTCAATGGTGATGCTAGCATAGAGAACAAACTATTTAGTGAATAGAAGAAGACACAGGGCCACTCAATGAAATTGGAGAAGTGATTTAACCTTAAAATGCATAGGTGTGTTTTCACTGTCAGAGAAGTAAAGGATGTGGAACTCCCTTCCACAATCGTTGGTGTCAGCAGGATGTATAGATAGTTTCATAAAACTCTTATGCCGCGTACACACGGTCGGAATTCTCGTCGGAAAAAGCTCTGATGGTTTTCCCGTCGGAATTCCGACGGAATTTCGCTCAAACTGTCTTGCTTACACACGGTCACACCAAATTCCGACGGTCAATAACACCACGCCTTAAATAACGTTCGACTGCACTATAAAAGGGAAGTTTAATGCTTCTGAGCATGCGTCGGATTGTTTCCGAGCATGCGTCGGAATTTTGCGTGTCGGAATTGCATACACACGATTAGAAAAGCCGATAGAAAGGTTTTTAAGAACAGGTTCTCAATCCAAAGTCCGTCGGAAATTCCGACAGAAAAAGACTGATGGGCATACACACGGTCGGAAAATCCGATGAAAAGCTCCCATCGGACTGTTTCCATCGGAAATTTCCGACCGTGTGTGCATTAGATGGGCATCTTTTTTTTTTTGAGATATAAAAACCGTATATATATTATTAACAGCATTAGTAATAACATTTTACAAAGATGTGCATCTTAACGAACACAGTATACAGGGATGTGGGAAATGGATGGACTGGTGTCCTTATTCAACCTTATCAACTATTGTACTATGTAAGAAATAAGGGAATTCTATTGGTCTTGTGGAAATGCTAACAAATATGCTGACCCTCTTGCTTCAACACTTTGAGACCTGGAACATGCATGCCAATCAGGAAATATGGGGAAAGGGTATAGTTTCTTATCTCTATATTTATTCTTGACTTAAAAGACAACAGATTATCGCATCTACTGGACAATTAGCACCTTCAGAATAGAAAAACTTCTCTCCTCTTCCCTAAATTAAAGAGCAGTCCTCTGAGATAATGGTATATTTAACAGACCAAAGGGACCAAATAAGAGAAGTTCAGTGTTAGGCTTCATGTACACTAGCCTACACTGGCAGCTCCTAAGCTTAAGTTTAGGAGCTTTTGGCATTTTTTTGCCAAAGCTCCTAAACTCAACTCCATAAAAGCCTGTGTGTCAATGTACACATAGGCTTTTAGCAGTGTTTAGGAACTACCGTGTTTAGGGGAGCTTCAACCTCCCTATCCTGAACGCAGAAGAATCGCATTCAGGATAGGAACGTTTTGACAGCCGGTTGTGGGAAAACGCAAAACTGCAGCAAAAACGTGCTGTCATTTTGCCGTGTTTTGCCACGTTTTGGCCACGTTAAATGTAGGCCAGTGTACATGAAGCCTAGGGTTTACATATACTTGATGATTTTCCATTATTATCTTTCACCTTCTTACCTTGTCCTATATCACTGGAAAGTGTCAAAATATGGCTCATTTAGGGGTAACCTTTATGGATATATATGTGATGGGATTTTTGTAGGTTATCACCATTAGAGGTGCCAACAAAATACGTATGTATGCAAACCTTGGTAATTTTTATTAAAGATTTTGTGTAAATTAACAATTCATTTTTTAAGTCTTATTGGTATTCAATCCCAATACATTGTCCTTCTGAGACAGTTGGTTTGGGAATAACTATTCAGTATTATATATTAGAATTATATTATATTTAATTCAATCTATTTGTGGTCTTTTTACCTCTTTTTTTATAACCACTAGAGGCCGCTAGCAGCTTAGAGTCAGTAGGGAAGGGTTTTAGATCCCTCCACATTGATTCGGACATTGCCTAACCTAATAGAGCATATGTGTAAAAAATAGTTTCACCACTAGGGGCTGCTATATTGTAGTTATGGGTGTCCCCATGAAAGAGATTCAATTTCATTCCGGGTGTACGGATCAATTTTTAATCCGATTAAGTTAAATTGGAATGATTTCCTTCACCACTAGCGGCCGTTGTACCATAGTAACAGGCGTCCCCTTGAAGGTGGTTTATTCCCTTCTAGATGAATCAGATAATACTTGATGTGGCAACTTTGATTTTAAATATGGAATGCACCTTTTATTTACATTACTTCCCTTAGAGTATAATGTCATAACATTGGGAACTATTTTCATCCGATTTATAATGGGATCGGTATTTCTGACTTTTAATCTGGTTTGAGTTGCATAGTTTACTGCGCTATTAATGTATAGGCACAATTGAATGCATAAATAGTTTCATACACATTCCCTGGTGAAATCTATTCATACTTTTAGTTTTATCTTGTTTTAAACTTGTCCCGTATACTGGGGGCATTTGCCCGTTCTTAAAATGGAGGATTCGGAAAAGTGTCATCCAAAGCCCAGAACGAGGTGTGGTTTTCTGATAGCTGGATGTATATAGAACTGTGAATCAGCACGCCGCCCGTGCCCCAGGATGACAAAACACGTAGGGAGGAGCAGCGTGCTGACGTCACTGCGATACACACAACTCCCAGAACCAGGGGTTGCAATCGAGAGCCGGCCAGCTCGTGTTCTATACTGCATGATTTGCTTTTAACAAATGTAAGTGCAATACTTTTTATTTTAATGAAATAAAATACCCAAAGATTTTACGCTATGGAAGCGTTTATTACTTTTTTATGGGAAACACCCAGCAAAGCATACCTGTAAGGGCCACAGCACCTGGGAAGACGCTAAGCCCTTAGATGTGTACATAAAAGTCCCGTGCTGGGTATTAAGCCAGAAGCATTTGAGATCTCCTATAATAAGAGATCAACAGGAGTCGGTAAGCGGCAGTGTGTGTGAAGGTGGAAGGCAGATCTTTTCTCTCATCACCATTCCCGGGTGCGTTGTGTGTTGTTTTCACAGTGGAGATATACTTTAAATAAGAGTGGACTGTTTACAATGTGCAATTTGATTAATCTCATTTATGATATTCACTTTAGAAAGGTTGAATTATTTTAATTCATAGCGTGGATTCACTTTATGGAAATATAGCGCGACTTGACATCAGAGATTTTCCATTAATCACTGTCTATTGTAGCTAAATAATGATGCTAATGAGGGGCAATCTTTGAGACAACAAGGATAGTGTAAAAGCTCAAGAGCCATTCTAAGACCATGACACCCACCACCAAAAACCACCTCAAAGGGCACCTTGCAGTACAATGCATGGTCTGCTTTTAACTTCCAGAGTGTCTTCCGCTGCAAAAATTGCTGGGTAATAGTATTTCCAAAGCATATATGTAAAGAAAAACGTTAGATTTTATAGTAATCTTACCCCAGTTTTACATCTGTGGCATTTGTCTTCTTTCTGTTATCATTTTGAGGACTACAGAGCAGCCCAGATTGCATTAGAAGACACTCTTGCACTCTTTGCACTCCATCGGGGACTTGCCAACTGACCACAGACCCCCCAACAGATTAACCTGTGAGTCTGGCCAACTGTCAGACCACCCGGGCGGACTCCATACCTGTGATGGGTCCTACATTTTGAATAACTCTTCTTAACTGAGTAACTTTTTTAAACTGTCGTCAAGGAAAACCAAAACGCCAACCCTGGCTTTACCAATCCAAATGTACTATCACACCCTTCCAATAGGGCGGGCGGGAACGTTTCTCTTTGCCTGCTGCCTCTGGACTGGTGACCTTTCCTTGATCCCCACCACACCAATGAATGGTCAGTCCGCCCCTGGGTACTTGTTGTTCCCCAGGAAACTTCTTATGCCGCGTACACGCGATCGAAATTCTCGTCGGAAAAAGCTCTGACGGTCTTCTCGACGGAATTCCGCTCAAACTGTCTTGCCTACACACGGTCACACCAAATTCCGACCGTCAAGAGACGCGGTGATGTACAACACTACAACGAGCCGAGTCTAATGCTTCCGACCATGCGTCGAATTGTTTCCGAGCATGCGTAGGAATTTTGCACGTCAGAATTGCTACAGGCGATCGAAATTTCCGATAGAAACCTTTTCCGTCGAAAAAATTGAGAACATGCTCTCAATTCTTTGCTGTCGGAAATTCGGCCATCAAAATTCCGATGGAGCCTACACACGGTCGCATTTTCCGATGAAAAGCTCTCATCTGTCTTTTTCTGTCCGGAATTTCCGATCGTGTGTACGCGGCATTAGAAGGGTAGTGGCAGCACACCTGACAATTCAGTAGATAGGGGTAAAGTACGTCTAAAAACTAATTTTTTTTTTTATGTGTTTCTTTGGAAGTACTATTAACCATCAATTTTTTACAAGGGGCAAGGGTCTGGACATTGAAGGGGACCTTGAATTGTATTGCAATCTCCACATTTCCCCCCCCCCCCCCCTTTCCTATTGACGTGAAGCATTTCACAAAACCGGTGAAATTTTGTAAACATTTTTGCTGCAATTCTGGAGAAAGTTCCGGCTAATCCACAGACAGACAGACAGCCCAGCAGCTCCAATTTTCTCAAACAACAGATTTTTTTTTGCTTTTGATTTCCCGCTGTGAAAGGAGTTCTTGACAGAACAAGTTGATGTGGTGTTTATTGTAAGCTAATACATTTTTCCTTCCCTATGTATTTGCAATTTGGAAAATAGCTTTTAAGAAAATTAGAACCTACAAGAGACCTATAGCCCTTTGTATAAATTCTACCCTCCCTCTTTTATTGAAACTGTTCATTTTCCAGGCGACCCCCTGTCTTTTCCAATAATATCCAATTCACACCGGCGCGCGATAAACAGATTAAAATAAATAACCAGTAAAATTGCACGGAACAAACATTTTCTCTCTAACGTCTATTAAATTACAATATTATGCAGACCAGCAGGATTCTATTAAAGACTGAGTCGCCTTCTTTGGTAAGTGCTGAGGAGCAATCATTCAAATTCCATTTAAAATGTTGAAAGGAATTAAGTGTGGAGGGGAGATCATTATATATCAGGGACCAATTTTCTCATATAATCTTATGGGCTAATAAATTGCACCAGTCACTTCAACATTTCAGTTTCGTGTTCAATTATTTAGATAAAGTGAACGGGTAATGCTAATTCCTGATTTGTTGTTCTAGATGAGGTCGGCGTATAGGGCAGAGTTGGTAAAATGCCCTTCTTGCTTTAGACGGCAAAAGATGAGCAGACAAAGAAGTTACTCTGTGAAAATGCCTTTGACATGTCCCTAAAAATATATCTGTATAAGCAGCAAATTCTGCCAGTTGAGGTCCTTTCTATACAAGAGCTGGATTTGTTCATAGCAAAACTAAACTCTTTCAACAGCTCAGGTTATAATGGAGGTTTTTGTTGCATACTGTACAAGTGCAAATACATGTGATTCCATACGCATATGTAGCCAAGGGTTTGCTACTATAGTCATTATAGTTGAACAGTTTGTTCTTGTTTGTAAATTAGTTTGGCTCCTAATATGTGACTGCTGGACTCTGTCGGGATTTTCTCACTTTTTGAGAAGGAATGCAGCAAAGTATTGTGGGAGATATAGTTTGGAGGAGGAAGTGACTCTGTTAGCTGGATCAGCCCTGAACTACAGGACAGACAATGCAAAGCACGCAGAACTGCCTGCTGGAAAAGAAGGACAGAGGTGGCCTGTTTTCAGCCTCTCTGGACGCCATTTAACACCTGCCAGCAGAAGGTCTGTGTGTGACCAGGAGTGAGAGACTGTGGCCTATACAGCGGAGAGCCGGATCGCCCGCCTCTGAGGGATCTTGTAGGACAGGCTTGCTATTCTAGCAAGCGGACCGGCCTGCGCTTCAGAGCAACTGGAAGCCACCTGCACTTCAGTCCATCGGGAGTTGCTGCACGGCATGGCAGCGCCATCTTTACCAAACGGAGACATCAGGAGGGGATTCCGGATGGAGCCTCACAACCATTGGAGTCTATTGTGGTGAGAGGGCACCTGCCCATTCCAGTAGCGATTACAGTATTGCTGAGTGAGTTCTTTCTACAGACTGCTGGTGAGACTTGTAGTTCCAAGGAGGTGAATCTACTTCTCCACAGGCATCATACAGCTGGACTTTGGGGCCTTGTTCTTCTCCCCTGCGCTGTAAGGTCAGTACTGTACGTGGTGATATTTGTTCAATTAAGCAATCATCAGCACACCTTTTGTTCTACAGTCATTTATTTCCCTTTGTCTTTGTGGATAACAAATTACAACAATATACTGCAGTTTAACTAGCTAGCTGAAGATATCTGGAGTTAAAAGAACATTCACAATCTTCTTCTTTTACTAAGCATTGTCGCTCTACTCACAAGTTGATCTCTGAATTATAGCCTAGGGGGAGCCATTTGTGTATACGTTAGATTTTACACTGTGTTCCTGAATGTAAAGAATATATATTGCATTCGGTCTGTGTGTTGAGGCCTCAGTGGGAAGGTATTTAATATATGTCTTGGAGATATTGAGTACCTATCCCCCTGTACATCGGTTCACATATACTCTTTGAGGTGATTATAAGGTTATAAGTTCTGTATATGTGCATTAAGTGATAACCGTTGTCAATCGTAACTTGTGTTCATTCATGCTCTTTATTGTGTTCCATTACATATCTCAGTAAACTTTTCTGAGTGGTTCAGTGATATTGTGTGAATTCTTCTTGCTAACGTCACATTGCAGAATGGAACACAAGGTGTCAGAGGTAATAGAGGATCTGCAGAGTCGGGGTAGCCAGTGGGGTATAGAGTCAATCAGCAGCCCCCATGGGGGTACCGATACACATACATCAAGTGACCTCTGAAAAGTGTGGTATCTAACACAAAACTATCTGAGTTCCCATCCACAGCGTCACGCACTTCTATGAAGAGCTTGAAAATCATGAGGGTGGTCTCTTGGAAGTTGGAACAGGGGCAGTTAGGGCAATAGAAGGGGCAGATGCCAGAAAGCTGTAACCAAAGACTTGAACTTGGGAGCACTGGCATCAAGCAGAAGCACAGTTGTGAGGGCACCCATAATTCACCAAATCCAGTAGAGAGCAGAGCTGGGTCACAAGTCAAGTTCAGTAGCAGATGAGCAGGAAGGCACCAAATCACGAGCGTGATCAAGGTCAATTAGAGGCTAAAAACATGCAGGTAGCGTGGTATAGAATCAGTAGGTAAAATCTTGGTCAAGAGGCTGAGGATGGTAACAAAGGTAGGCTGCAAACATAGACAGGCAAGGGTAATCTAGAAGCAACTACAAAAAACAAACAAAAGAGGATGCACCAGCCTAGTGCATCATCCCACAAAATTTATTTAAGGTCAACAAGAAAAATATTCACAAGCATGTAAATTAAACTTGCTCATTGAGCTACTTATCTATAGCCCACTAGTCCTTCCTTTAGTAGTTTTCCTTTACAACTACTTTAACCAAGGTTATTTACCACAAGTATAAGTGGGTACGTCTCACACTAACCACCTATATAGGGTTGTCCTTCTTCCACTGATCACTATTCTAAGTGGACACTTCTCCCACTAACCACCAATGTAAGGAAGACTTTCTCCAACTGATCACCAAGGTAAGAGGGGCCTTTGCTCACTGACCATTAATGTATGGGGGTCTTTCTCCCACTGACCAACAATCTAAGGAAGTCCTTTTCCGACTAACGATGTATGGTGGCCCTTCTCCCATTGCATACCAATTTGAGGTGGGCCTTCTCTTTCTGGCCACCAATATAAGGGATCACATCTCCACTGACCACCAATGATGCCCTTCCCTGCCAGTAGTACACTTCCTAGCTATCTGTGAACTGGAACTTTCACTGTGGCTTTCAAAATCACTCCAAAAATGTCATCCCAACTAATCGGGTGCTGATAGGGAAGCCAACTTAACAATCCTATGTTGGGCAGGATTACATTTTAGAACAGTCCTTCCCACCCAGGGTTCTGTGAAACTCAGAGTTTCTTCAGAGATTGATAGGAGTTTCATGAGCAGTGGCAGATTGATCTCTCACCTGAAAGTGCCTTCATACATCTGACACCAGCAGTACTCAGAGCATAACCAGTGACCTTTAATGCATGGGGACACTATACTAAGCACTATTTTAAGAGGTACATTTCCCACTGACCACCAGTGTAACAAAGGTATAGTTTCTGCTTACACTGTTGTAAGAGGATCCCTTTCCCACTGACCACCAATTTAAGGGAGCCCTTCTCCATCTAACTGTGAATGTAAGGAAGATTTTCATCCCACTAACCACCTTTGTGGGGGAGCTCTTCTTCCACTAGCCAAAAATGTAAGGGGACCTTCTCCCACTGACCGCCAATGTAAATGGTTATAATTTCTGCTGACACCATTGAAAGGGGACTTTTCTCCCACTGACCACCAATGTAAGGGAGCACCTTTTCCACTAACCCTAAACATAGGGGCCTTTATCCTGCTGAGCACCTATAAAGAGGGTCACTTCTTCTACTGGCCACCTATGTAGAGGGTCCCTTCTTCTACTGGCAATCTATGTAGAGGGTCCCTTCTTCTACTAACCATCACTGTGGGCACATCTCCATTGACCACGAAGGTAAACATAATGTTCAGTGCCTGCATTTCTTTAGTGGCCACTATTATTATTCTTTTTATCTCGATATTATTGCTGAAATAAGTATGTTCTCTGGGTGTCAAATATGATAAGTAAAATTGTTTTAAGGGTTCCTTCATGGTAAAAATGGTTGAGAAAGGCTGCTTTAGACAATACTTTGTGTTTTTTTTAGTGGTTAATCTTGCAAAATATTTATAAAGGTTTATATAAAATCACATTTGCAGTAAACAAAAAAAAAAAAAGTATTCTCTTAAACCAGCCCAAGGTAAATTAGCACTAAGGCCAGCAGATTCATGGATCCATGCCGCACGCAGCTCCCTCTCGCATGAGCAGGCCTGACCCCCTTACCAGCTCTGGATAACAGCTGAATAGCACATTACCTTCGGGCCCTTCAGCAAAATAACAGAGCGAGAAGAGAACGTAGCAAAATTGCAAGATGAAAAGGTTGCGCTGAAGAAGTGTTTAAAATATTGCAAGATCGGTTTCCATCACATTACAATGGGCCATTAAGGACGCATCATTAACTCACATGAGAAGTTCTAAGTGGATGGGTGTTTCTGTAGCGAGGGCAGCAATGCGAATATAGCTATATTCTAATGAATGTAATGTGCTGATTCCCCAATACAGATAATGAACAAATGGTGTTTTCATTAAAGCTTGAATTACATACAGAAGAAGAGGTTTGTTTTAAGTAATATAATAATAATTATATTTTACAATTCTGCACAAAATGTATTTTTATGAAATGAATGTACAATATTACAAACTCCAGAAAAAGATAGCAAAAACTATTTTCAAGCAGTTAGATAGTATTTCCTTTCTGTACTTTTTTTTAGGGCGGGAGCTCTTTGGTGTGTATGTCTATTACAAGTGCAGAGAGAGTTTAAAGTAGAACTATGGCCAGGTCATGGAAATTCAAGTTTTTAACAAGCTGTAAATTAGCCTCTTAGTGACCTCTGTAGCTGCAGGCTCTATGGGGCAATTCATTCTCAAAGTTCAATAGAAAAGCAAGAAAGTCATCTGTGTTGCTATGGCTATTTTAGTGATATTTATGGCATACATATTGTGCATGGAATAATAGATTTTATTTCACATGCATTGTATTTAAAAGCTGGGCATTCTCCCTGCATATGCTAATTAACCATTTTGAGTGATTTCATGGAGACTAGCAAGACAGAAAGTGATGTTGTCAGGAAATGAGGGAGCAAAAAAGAACTTGAACACAGCCATGATGTGGGGAACACAATGGAATATTAGTTTTTGGAGGACTCAGAAACAAGGAGGAGTTTTGGAAGAGATCCTGTAAATAAGGAAGGTGACTGCATATCACCAAAAAGAACAAAGAAGGAAGGGGACTCTATAAAACTAAAGAAAGTCTGTGCAAGGAGGTAACTTAACCTAGGGATGACACTAAGCCTACACTATAACCCAAGGTAAGTAACTTTTAGTGTCTCCCTGTCGCATACATTATCCATGTATCTTATGCAGTGGAATAACTTCCGTACAGGATGTCTCCAACTTACAAGCCAACCTCAATGCTCTGTCTAATTGGGCAACTAGGTGACAAATGAGGTTTACTGTTGATAAATGTTAAAGTTATGCACTTGGGGGATAAGAATATGCATCATACATGCTAGGTGGAGTACAACTGGGGGAATCCGTAGTGGAGAAGGATCTGGGGGTTTTGGTAGATCATAAGCTCAATAATAACATGCAATGCCAAGCTGCGGTTTCCAAAGCGAGCAAAAGTCCTTTCTTGTATTAGGAGAGGTATGGACTCCAGAGAGAGAGATATCATTTTTCCCCTGTTCAAATTAGTAAGACCTCATCTGAAATATGCAGTTCAGTTTTGGGCACCAGTTCTCAAAAAGGATATCGAGGAACTGGAGAAAGTGCAGAGAAGGGCAACCAAACTGATAAGAGGCATGGAGGAGCTCAGCTATGAGGAAAGATTAGAGGAACTGAATTTATTCCCTCTTGAGAAGAGGAGAATAAGTGGGGATATGATCAACATGTTCACATATACAAGGGGTCCATATAGTGAACTTGGTGTTGAGTTATTCACTTTATGGTCAACACAGAGGACAAGGGGGAACTCTTTACGTCTGGAGGAAAAGAGATTTCATCTCCAAATACGGAAAGGTTTCTTCACAGAAGAGCTGTGAAAATGTGGAATAGACTCCCTCCAGAGGTGGTTCTGGCCAGCTCAGTAGATTGCTTTAAGAAAGGCCTGGATACTTTCCTAAATGTACATAATATAACTGGGTATTAACATTTATAGGTAAAGTTAATCTGGGGAAAATCTGATTGCCTCTTAGGGGATCAGGAAGGAATTTTTTCCCCTGCTGTAGCAGATTGGAGCATGCTTTTTTTGCCTTCCTCTGGATCAACTGTGGGTATTGAATTGGGTGTATGGGATTGTATGATATCTTTTGTTTTTTTTTTATTTTTTCATGGTTGAACTGGATGGACTTGAGTCTTATTTCAACCTGACTAACTATGTAACTATGTAACATGTTCATTTGCCAGGAAGGATAGATAGCTTGTGCATGTGTATATTGTGCGCATATTTGTAATACTCTGTATGTTGTGTATTGTTTTCCTGAAATTGTATGAAGTTTGTATATACAGCATTCTTATATAGTAAAAGCACATAATACTCTACAGAAGTTTTTATGCTTCCTTGCTTTACTGCAACATATAAAAGATACAAAGCAAAACATCATCCTAGTTGGTTGTCTCCCTGAGCCCCTGAAGTGTGTTTACAGAGTGTAGAAAGCTGGAAGGCTGCTAAGTTTACTGCTGGGAGGGGGACACAGGGTGGGTTTTGCCTCTGAAATTAATATGCTTTCTCCCCAGTGCCCACTGTCATCAGCCCCAATTCTAAATTATCCATTTATACACCTGCCAATTATACCTTCTACTTTCTTGTGATCCATGCTTCTGCCTGGCACCACAAACATCCTAATGGAATGAAACATGGCTTACAAGAAACGTAATGAGTTATCAATAGGCCTCTTGCCCTCACAATTCTATCTATATTCTCCATATGGCTTTACTACCGGGAAGTATTATTCATAAACATTATTACTTTACTGTGCTTTGTAATCACTGTTCATGTAAACTATATGACTGTTAGGAAAATTGTGCTCAAGCTCATGCTCAAAAGAATGTCCATGCTCAAAGAAATATGCATGCACATAGAACGGTCCATAGAACTGTGCACAGAATTAGGACCCTGCGCACATCTACACGAGCATGCATGCATGTGAGCATGTTTGCTGAACTTTGGTGTCCAGTGGCCTATTTAAAGCCCTACAGGACTCAGGATCATTGCTGAATGGTCGTCTGCTGCTACTGTTTTTGACCTGTGTACATCTGTATCCTGACCCAAATTGCTGACTCTGCTTGTTTCTGAACCTCTGTTGCAGACTCTGGCTTGCGACCCGACTTTGCTTCTTGCCTACTGTTAATGCCGCGTACACACGATCGGAATTCTCGTAGGAAAAAACTCTGACGGTTTTTCCAACGGAAATTCCGACGGAATTCCGCTCAAGCTGTGTTGCCTACACACGGTCACACCAAATTTCGATGGTCAATAACACAGCGGCATAAAACACGTTCGACAGCACTATAAAAGGGAAGTTTAATGCTTCCGAGCATGCGTCAAATTGTTTCCGAGCATGCGTCAGAATTTTGCGTGTCGGAATTGCATACACGCGATCGGAAAATCCGATAGAAAGGTTTTCCGTCGGAAAAATTGAGAACAGGTTCTCAATTCAAAGTCCGTCGGAAATTCCGACAGAAAAAGACCGTTGGGCATACACACGGTCGGAAAATCCGATGAAAAGCTCCCATCGGACTGTTTTCATCGGAAATTCAGACCGTGTGTACGCCGCATTACAGTACCATCTCTGCTCACTCCGTACTGACCTTGGCTTTGCTCTGACTCTGCTCTTTGTTCCTGACTATGTACTGCTGCTGCCTGGTTGTTGCCGGCTGATTACGCATCCAAGATCCTGCCTGCTGCCAGCTTGCTTGCTTAGGCTCCGCATCAGCTACCAAGATATTCCGAACCACATTTCCTACAGTCACCTGTGCCACTCTGCGCCCTGTTATACCCTGTCATCATCCCAAGGGGAAACAGCACAAGAGGTGTCTCGTAAACTCGACCTCGACCAGGTACGTGACAATGACCAAAGGCTGCCCCTCCAAATCATTGAGTTCCGTTGTTTGCTTTGAACAATACAGGCGGTTCCCGGGTTACAAACATCCGACTTACAAACGACTCCTACTACGGAGGGAGACAATAGGAAGTGAGAGGAAATATACCCCTAGGAAGGGAAATTCACTCCTGTAAGAGTTATTATGGGAAAAAGGAGTCTCCACTGAAGCTTTATCACCAATCCTTAATTTCACAACAACCCAAAATTTTCAAAATGCAATTGTCTCAAGGACAGAAAGTGAGGTGAAATCTTCTGAACAGGGGCACAGACAGCAAAACAAACGTTACAGGGGTGTTAACCCTTCCCTATGCTATCCAAAAAACGTAAAAATTATTTGTTTGGCTGGAGCTGCACTTAAAAAAATGTACCTGTTCTGACTTACCAACAAATTCAACTTAAGAACAAACCTACAGACCCTATTGCTTGTTTGTAGCCCGGGGACCACCATACTACAACAAGCTGTTTTAGACAATTGTGCACTGCTATTGTAAAAGTCTGGGGAAGGCCCTTTTTTGTTCCAGCAAAAAAACACACGCACACTATGCTATCTGCAAGCTTTATATAACATAAGGTTTGTGTACTAATGAGGCAGTTGAAAACACATGCACAGTTCATGAAACACACAAAATGCAAGTTCACCCAGTTTAGAGACAGAACTTCAAAGTGGGTACACCTGTTAAGGATGTCATTAAATTACTGACCCAGAAAACACACTCTCTGAGCATGCCAAGGAAAATTTAAATGCTGTTCACATACAAAAAGAAATGAAAAAAAGCAAAGTCCCTGAGCATACCCAGACCAACACAAATGCATTTCACATACCAAAAGCCACAGCAAAAAAACAAAGTCCCTGAGCATGCCCAGAACAACCCAAATGCAGCTAGCACAAAATAAGCCACCCCCGGTCCAAAATTAAGCACATCATCCAGCATGCTACAAAATTACAGGGAGAAACAACCCCCAGTCCGGGGGACAAACAAAGAGCCTAACATGGGCAAAAGTTATACAACAACTACCATTGCTGTCTATGGGAACTGACTTGTTAATTTTGCGAGTCCCCACTGGCTTATATTGTAGTTATTGGCCTTAAAATGGGTATGGGGGCCCAGGTCCCACCCTGAGGGACATATATCAATGTTACCAATTTGGACAACCACAATAACGAAACAAGGAGAAGTGCCTTTAAAAATGCAACTTGGGGGGGGGGGGGGGGCTTACTCTGCCTGTAAAGTGGGGCATCTGTAGCATGTATCAAAACTGCTGCTTCAAAGATGTACGGCTTTAGAGAAAACGTACAAATCTACATTGCAGCTGCAAGATTTTAACCCAAAACACAAAAATAGCCTGCCCCCCCCCCCCCCAATACACACAAGGCTCTTTGGGTCTGTTAAGGCTTAAAATGAGAACCACCACGTGAAAAATACCACCCCAAACTAAAAAAATATGGTGCCCCTCCCACACACTAACAAACCCCTTGCCAAATGCACAGCAAGCCAGCCCATGAAAGTGGGGTGGATGCTTGGGGGCAGGAGGGGCTTGGGCACCCCAAAAGTCAACCACCTTGTTCCCTTATTCAGGGGGACAAGAGCCTCTTCCACACAACCCTAGGCTGGGGTTGTGGGGGGCTGCAGACAGGGGGCTTTGCAAAATGTATAAAACCCCTTTAAACTAGTGGGTACAAGGTGCTTTGTGGTTGGTATTGGGCTGAGCCCAACATGCCCCAAAGGCAGCCAGCTCTGTTGAGTGCATGTGGCCTTGTTTGGTTCAGGAGGGGGTTGGGCAATCGCGCTTCTCGCCCCTTTCCTAGCTGGCCCTGTTGTATGCTCTGAAAAAGGATGTGGTTTGGATTGGTGAAGGCAGCTCACAGCCTTTGGAGAATAGAGTGGAGTGTGGAGTTCCCCTTTAAAAGAAAAAGTTAGCCCATGGAAATCCAATGGGTTAGAGGGGGGAGACAAGAGCATTGGAGAATGGAGTGTGGAATTCCCCTTTAAAAGCAAAAGCTAGCCGAAGGAAATCATATGCATTAGAGGGGGAAGGTTAAATAACCTTTTAGGAGGACCTAGAGGAGCGAGAATCTTTTTACATAATTTTAACAAGGTGCATGTCCCATGTTGGCAACGTAACACGCTAACATGACCTGTGTGCAAATCTCCTTAAAAAGGTGAAGCAGCGTAAAAAAAATGTGCGAAGTTTAGAGGTACGCCCATTCAACTCACGCAATTGCATGTACGGTGCTTAACATTTACTAAGATTTTGGGCGCGCAGTGAACAAACGCATGTGAACGACCGCAACAGCCGTTTGCGCATGCGCACTACTTACATTGATCTCACCCAGTTCTAAACGTACTTGCGGGCACAGCAGGCTTTCTCTGAAAAAGTTACTTTCTCATTTTATTTTGGATTGCTACTAAATGTCCTCACATCACCCCATAATATTGGCACCTCCATCTTCTGTTAATATTGAATTGAAGATGCCGCGCGCCATGTCCATAGTGGCGCACAGATTGCGTTCTCTCGTGCGCCGAGATCGCTATAGTAAATAGGGGATTTGCGCTCTGTTCCCGGCCCACCGTTTCGTAAATATGAAAATGTGCGTTACACCTCGCCGTTCACTTCCACTAATGGCGCACGGCTTTTGTAAATCAGCACCAGAGACACTTGACAAGGATGCTTAAATGAAAAAAAATATATACGCCAAACAAAAAAAAGTAATGTTCCACATTTTAATGGTCAAATGGGGACCTGGGGAACCAGAAAAATTCCATATAGGGAAAAAATGCAGTAGCTTAACTTTTTATACATTATTCCTTTGAACTTTTTTAACTTGTTTTTTTTTTTTTACTTTTTATCCCATAGTAAAATATCTTTATGCCCGTACACACGGTCGGATATTCCGATGGAAAAAGTCAGATCGGATTATTTTGTCGGAAAATCAGATCGTGTGTGGGCTCTAGCATGCTTTTTCTATCGGAATTTCCGACGGAAAAAATTTGATAGCAGGATCTCAAATTTTCCGACAACAAAATCCGATCTGACTTTTTCCGATCGTGTGTCGAGAATTCCAACGGACAAAGTGCCACGCATACTCAGATCAAATTACGAGACCAAAGCTATTGGCTACTAGCCTCTACGTAGTTCCATCGTACGCAACGAACGTCACCACGTTCGGAATGATTGGATTTTCCGACAACTTTGTCTGACCGTGTGTATGCAACACC
The DNA here is from genome assembly GCA_028564925.1 of Lithobates sylvaticus. Taxonomy (NCBI): domain Eukaryota; kingdom Metazoa; phylum Chordata; class Amphibia; order Anura; family Ranidae; genus Lithobates; species Lithobates sylvaticus. The sequence continues at coordinate 41,743,159 of CM053026.1, read as the reverse complement.
ATTGTCGGACAAAATCCGTCTGAAAAATTCCGACGGATTTTGTGGTTGGAATTTCCGACCGTGTGTACGGAGCTTAAAGCGAAGGGCCAGCTGAAATTTTTTTTTTTTAACTCAGCAGCTACAAACACTGTAGCTGCTGACTTTTAATAAGCACACTTACCTGTCCAGGGTGCCCGCGATGTCGGCTGCCCGAAGCCGATCCATCGGATCAGGTCCCGGCACCGCCATTCGAAAATAAGGGCAGTGAGCCTTGCGGCTTCAATGCCCCTTTCCTACTGCGCACGACGCTTTGTGAATGGCCGGCTGTGTACTGTGACACACGCAGTTCCCAGAACACACTGCGCCATCTTCCCCAGAAGACAACGCGAGGAGGAGAATAGACATGTGCAATTTGTTTAGTTACAAATTAGTTTTCCGTTCAAATTCGTTATATTCGTTCATTCGTAATTGTACGAATGAACGAATGGTTTACTAAAAATTCTAACGAAAAACGAACTATCGAAAAGAACGAATATGAAAAACAATGAAAATATTAAATAATTAAATTAGAAACAACGAAACTACGAAAGAATGAAAATCCGAAAAACGAAAACAGAAACAACGAAAATACTGAACAAAGATTCAAAAATAACGAAAATCAAAATGAACGAAAAATCGAAATTACGAATATTCGGAAAAAAGGAAATAAAAACAACGAAAATTCTGCTGATTGAGAATTCGAAAGAACGAATGTTAGTTCTGATTCTGAAATATTCCATCCAGAGTCCAGATAGGGTGTGGTTGGGTTGGAGGCACTGTGTTTTGGTGGATTTTTGAGTTAAGTTCTGACTTGTGAGAGAGAAGTTCTTTGTTTCTTAAACATATAAATAGCATACACATTACATAAAATTATGAATTATGCTCCGATTACGAATCTACGAAAACAATGCTACGAAAGTACGAATAAATCAATGTCACGAAAGTACGAATAAATCAATGTCACGAAAGTATGAATGTAATTAAAGCTACGAAAATAGAATTTCGAATCAACGAAAATTAGATTAACGGAAATACGAATCATTTCAAATCAACGAAAATATAGCTCTTTCGAAAATATGAATGCGTCTGAATACGAAATATAACGAAAATACGAAGTTCGAATAAACGAAAATTAGACTAATGGAAATCCGAATCAACGAAAAAATAACTCTTACGAAAATACGAGTTCGAATACGAACACCGACGACTTACGAAATTACGAATCGTTACGAATCAACGTAAACGAACAGAAACGAAACTAAACTAAACAAATGTTTCTATTGTGCACATGTCTAGAGGAGAATAATGAAGATCACCGCAGTGTAGGAAGTGGCAGATTAGGACTATATGCCTAGCAACAGCCATTTCTGGTAATAAAAACATTTTTTATGTAATTTTAATTTTTTAGGGTGGACCTCCGCTTTAACTATTTTATTTTTAAGTTTGGTGTATTTTACGCATTATTTAAATTGATTTATTAATGTATTATTTTCGTGGGATTTTTTTTCTCTTTTAATGTGTATCACTTTATTTTTCTCCTTTATTTGTATTTATAAATTGCAAAAAAAGAAAATAAATTGAAAAAAGTAAAAGAATGATAGGCTGTGGACTCCAGGCATTTGGGGTTTTGACAGTAAGGTTAGTCTGGAAATTTCTTGTACATCACTTTAAAGACAAAACTGTTTGGCTGGAGCGTACCTTTAAGTGCCTCTACTTATCATGCACCATAGGAAGGAACAATCTCCAACATCCCTCCATAGAATAATTCTTAAACCTCTATGGGCGAGACTTTAATCGTCCGTCTTACCCGGCCTGCAGCCAGAATACCATTTTCATTCTTTATTTTTCCTTTTCCATTAAGTGCTGTATACAGAAATGACCTTTATGTGGCAGATTTGTGATGGAAAAATGCAAGGATCCATAGTTCAAATAAAATCTTGCCTCTATCACTTGGATGATAAAGTGAATCTCTACAGAAAAAAGTGCATAGGAAATGTGATGACACCTGAAAGTAGGAAGATGAATGGGAAGGTCGGGGGTAAAACTCCTTAGCAAGGAAAGAGATGAAATAATTGTGCGTTCCGGGATAACCTAAAGGAATTCTCTACTTTATATTTAAATCCGCCAGCCCTTTCCTGTTCTGTTTTGGTATTTCAACACTGTGGCTCTAGAGAGTATGTGGATTTTGGTTACCACGGGCAAGAGCAGAACTGTAGGTGGAAAGTAACCCATTCACTTAAAGGATAACTACTTTTAAAGCACATAAGGCTCAGTTCACAAAGCTAACACACTAGGATCTGGATCCCTATTTAAAATAAAATGACAGCTGAGAACCAATGAGTTTTGAAAATGACAGACATGTGACCAAAAACAGAGATTCTTATTCTTGCGTTAAAGCTTTCTGAATTGAGCCTATTATTTCCAAAGAAGTTGCTTCTAGCACTTTGTGATCTCTGGTGATTTTGTGAGTGCAGTGCAACATATAAATCATTATTTATGCCTCTGGGTAAAGACATTTACTAAAGCAATAGTCTAACTCCACATTTATTGATTTATATGCTGCTCTGCACTCGCATGTAGAGGAGTTTAAAAAAGTACAGTATTTCACAAAAGTGAGTACACCCCTCACATTTTTGTAACTATTTTATTATATCTTTTCATGTGACAACACTGAAGAAATTACACTTTGCTACGATGTAAAGTAGTAAGTGTACAGCTTGTATAACAGTGTAAATTTGCGGTCCCCTCAAAATAACTCAACACACAGCCATTAATGTCTAAACTGCTGGCAACAAAAGTGAGTACACCCCTAAGTAGAATTGGGCCCAAAGTGTCAATATTTTGTGTGGCCACCATTATTTTCCAGCACTGCCTTAACCCTCCTGGGCATGGAGTTTACCAGAGATTCACAGGTTGCCACTGGAGTCCTCTTCCACTCCTCCATGACGACATCAAGGAGCTGGTGGATGTTAGAGACCTTGCGCTCCTCCACCTTCCGTTTGAGAATGCCCCACAGATGCTCAATAGGGTTTAGGTCTGGAGACATGCTTGGTCAGTCCATCACCTTTACCCTCAGCTTCTTTAGCAAGGCAGTGGTCGTCTTGGAGGTGTGTTTGGGGTCGTTATCATGTTGGAATACTGCCCTGCGGCCCAGTCTTCAAAGGGAGGGGATCATGCTCTGCTTCAGTATGTCACAGTACATGTTGGCATTCATGGTTCCCTCAATGAACTGTAGCTCCCCAGTGCCGGCAGCACTCATGCAGCCCCAGACCATGACACTCCCACCACCATGCTTGACTGTAGGCAAGACACACTTGTCTTTGTACTCCTCACTTGGTTGCCACCACACACGCATAACACCATCTGAACCAAATAGGTTTATCTTGGTCTCATCAGACCACAGGACATGGTTCCAGTAATCCATGTCCTTAGTCTGCTTGTCTTTAGCAAACTGCTTGCAGGCTTTCTAGTGCACCATCTTTAGAAGAGGCTTCCTTCTGGGATGACAGCCATGCAGACCAATTTGATGCAGTGTGCAGCGTATGGTCTGAGCACTGACAGGCTGACCCCACCACACCTTCAACCTCTGCAGCAATGCTGGCAGCACTCATATGTCTATTTCCCAAAGACAGCCTCTGGATATGACGCTGAGCACGTGCACTCAACTTCTTTGGTTGATGATGGTGAGGCCTGTTCTGAGCGTAATCTGTCCTGTTATTGAGTGAGTGATTAGCATGCTATTGAAGTCATGCAAGCCTTCCACTTGCACCTCCTATCACAGAGTCTGAAAGAAGTTGTTTGATTTCATTAGAGGGAAGGGTTTTAAACTTTGAACCCGGGAGACTGGTAATGTTACTGAACTTTTTGCAGTAATGCCCGTACACACGACTGGAAATTCGGCCAGCAAAAGACAGTTGAGAGCTTTTGGTTGTAAAATGCGACCGTGTGTATGCTCCATCAGACTTTTGCTGGCCCAATTCCAGCCAGCAAAAGATTGAGAGCATGTTTTCAATTTTAAGGTCGGAAAAAGTTTGGATCTGCAATTCCAATTGTCTGTAGCAATTCCGACACACAAAATTCATATGCATGCTTGGAAACAATTTGACGCATGCTCGGAAGCATTGAACTTCGTCGTAGTGTTGTACGTCACCGCATTCTTGACGGTCGAAAGTTCAGCGAACTTTTGTGTGACCGTGTGTATGCAAGCCAAGCTTGAGCGGAATTCCATCGTAAAAACAATCCAAGTTTTTTCTGACGGAAAATCCGTTCGTGCGTAAGGCTTGGATTTAGGACTGACTTTCCACACATTGAAAAAGTGGGTTTCAGTTTTATCGGCCTTGATGTGAGTCCAGTGTTTATCTAATTCTTTAGAGGCCCATTTCATAAAGGAGTCGTGAAGATTCGCCCTACAGTCAAGGAACGGCTTTTTATTGATTAAAAGCTCTGTATTTCTGTTTTGGCATCAACATTTTCTGTGTAGACTTTCCTTATTTTTTTTCCATCCCTTAGGCCAGTTTTGCATTCTTTTTTTTTTTCCATTAAGATTTTATTGTGTATTCCAAAATAATTACAGCACAGTGTAACAATATAACAATATAAAAAAATGGGTAACAGGTTCCATTAGAAGTTTTCCAAAGCAACAATTCACATGTTCGGAGTATAGTAATAATCCAGTACACAAAAGTCTATACATATCTTATTTACGTCATAAGAAAAATAATTTACTCAATGCTCTAGGGTGTAAGTATTTCTCAGGGCATGAGGACTCCTTTCAAAATAGTTAATAGCTATTCCATCAGTTTTCCAGAACCACCTACTAGAGCATAGGAACATTAACTCGACTTTTACCCACTTGTCCTTTTCTGTAGTCAAGGGCGTGCATCCTGGTATCAGGTATCGTTACCCTAACCAGGCACCACGTCCAGCGGTTACAAGGTTTGCATTGTAGCTAGGAACAAGAAAAGAAATGAAGTAGTGGAAGTGGGGAGGGAGGGGTACAGAGAGGTAGGGGGAAAGAGGGGGTGGAAACTCACCCGCTACCCTCTCCGTCTACCGTCCACCTGTTTTATCCATTGGGTAACCCGGATTCCCGGACAGATCCAACCACAATAGCTTTGCTTAAGTATGATAGGTTATCAAGTTTATTGCAATAGATCCTGATAGGACTGAGAATTCTTGTATGTGATCCAAGCCTCCCAAACAACTGAGAATTTAGTAATTTTATCTTGTGCAGGGAGGATTAGTTCCTCCATCGTAGCTATGCGATCAACCCGAAGGGCCCACTCTTTTAACGAAGGCGGTTGTGCGGACCTCCAATGTACCGGTATACAGAGCCTAGCAGCGTTTATTAGGTGCATAGCAATTGACTTGCGATATTTTTTGGGGAAATCTTGGATAAGTGTAATAGGTATATTCCTGGAGTGAATTCAAACGGAAGAGAGGAAATTGCTGTAGTCACTTCATGTATTTTATGCCAGTATGTCTGGATCAGAGGGCAGGACCACCAGACATGAAGGAGGGTACCCTCCTCTGGTCCAACTCCAACATTGGTCAGGCACTGTCGGGAAAATCCTATGGAGTACCTGTGGGGTCTTGTACCATCTCGTTATGTATGTATAAGTGGATACGATCCCATTCGGCCTCTCCTATTTCCCTGTCTAAAGCTGATTCCCAAAACGCATGGTCTGAGCCTAGGGAGGAGTACGGTTCTCCGAACATGGAGGCGTATAAGGCCGATATCACGTGACTTTGGGGTGATGAGCTCGAGCATAGAGATTCAAACACTGTGGGGGGGCTCGTGAATTTTGAATTTGGGTATTTTTGTTGGCACGTCTAGGAAATGTTTGAGTTGCAGATAAGACCAAGAGGGGAAAGATTTAGTGTTGGACAATGCTGCTAGATCTTGTATCCTTAGAAACTTGCCTAGAAGTGTTTAGCCTGTATCTGCGTGTAGGGCCATTCCTTTAGCAGGTAGGATTTTGGTAGACCCGGGGGGAAGTCTGGGTTGCCTCTAATGGGGGTGATCGGGCATTCCTTGGCAGACATTGCATGTGTCTTGCACGCCTTCTCACAGGCCTTAAGAGTTGCTTCCACTAGAGGGTGTGTGTGTAGTTTGGGTGGTGTAGATTGCTTGGAGACCCAAGGCATTGAGCCCAGTTCGGTACCCGTCATTCGTTTTTCAAGGTTCACCCAACTTTTGCACCGGTCATGGACATTCCAGTCCACTACCCTGGTCATGTGGACAGCCCAATGATAGCACTGTATGTCTGGGAGGCCAATTCCACCCTTTGCTTTTGGTAGCACTAGCTTTGCCAAACTGATACGAGGGGATTTTGCACCCCATAGAAAGGACCTGCACATTCTCCTATATGTTGTGAAAAAGGTGGAGGGCAAGTGTATTGGGATGGTCTGCATTTTGTATAGTAAGCGAGGCAGGCCTGTCATCTTAAGGACTGTGGCCCGTCCAAACCATGAGAGAGTTGGCACATTCCATCTCAGCAGGTCCTGTTGTACATGTTTTAGTTCTGTTAGGAAGTTCGTAGTGTACAGCGTTTGGAGATCAGTGGGTAGTTTAATGCCTAAGTAAGTGATGGCCTCTGTCTCCCATTTAAACTGGAAGTTTACCTGGCATTGACTCACTAGGCTATTTGGTAGGGATATGTTTAGGGCATACGATTTAGCGAGGTTGATTTTCAAATTTGAGATACGTTGAAAGATGTCTAAGATTGGCATAAGGTTAGGCAGGGATGTCAATGGTAAGGATAGAAAGAGCAGGATGTCGTCCGCAAAAGCCGCAATCTTGTATTCTTTTTGGTGGACCTTTTTATGTTTGGATTCTCCCTGATGCAACAAAGCAAGGGTTCTAAGGTCAGAATGTAGAGTATGGGTGAGAGAGGACACCCCTGCCTAGTGCCATTATGGATAGGGAAGGCGTTCGATAGGTGGCCGTTAACCCGGACTCTAGCTCCAGGATTCACATAGAGGGAGCCTATAAATGCACGCATCCTGTTCCCTTATCCCAGAGCACTTAGTGTCTTCTCCATATAGTCCCAGGCCACTCTATCGAACGCCTTCTCGGCATCCATTGCCAGAAAAAAAAAACTCTTGTTGGGAGGAGGTGAGCCAGTGGTGTAGATTCAGGGGTTTAATGGTGTTGTCCCTGGCCTCCCTGCCAGGGACAAAAACCATCTGATCCAAGCCTATCCAGCTTGGTATGTGGAGAGCAAGTCGGTTGGCTAAGATTTTAGAGAAGAGTTTGATATCCACGTTTAAGAGCGAAATTGGCTGATAATTGGACACATTAGTCGGGTCTTTGTTTTCTTTGTGGATTACAGAAATGTAGGCTTCTCGTAAAGTCTTTGAGGGGCAAGATGATGTGGCTAGTGTATTAAAGGCCCTAAGGAAGTGATGGGCTAAAAGGTCCGCAAAACTTTTATAGTATAGCGCCGAAAAGCCATCTGGTCCCGGACATTTGCCAGGTTTTGTAGCTTTTAGTGCATCTATCCACTGTTCGGAGGTCAAAGGGGCTTCTAGCTCGTTTCTGTCAGCCTCCGAGAGGGCGTTCAGGCTATATTTGTTAAGGAAGTCCCTAATCAACCGCGCACGTGACTCCGCTCTGGTAGGGTCTTGATTCTGACTTGCCCTTTTAAGATTGTAGAGTTCACTGTAAAAACGACAAAATTGTTGTGCAATTTCCTTGCTTTTGGAGTAAATTGTTCCAGACGAGTCAGTCACATGGTGTACTGTGTGAGTCTGTGTGCGCTTCTGTGTCAGTCTGGCTAGTAGCTTACCTGGCTTATTGCCCTGTTCATAGAACAGCTTATGCGATAGGACCAGTCCCCTGTGTGCTTTCTTGTACAGTTCCTCCACTAACTGAGCCCGCGTGTCTGCTAGTTCCTTAGCTACTTGAATAGCCTGAGAGAGTTTGTGTTGGGCTTCCAGCTTAGCTATTTTCCTAGAGAGAGAGACAATCAACGCTTGGTGCATTTTCTTTTTCCTAGCAGCTATAGCAAGTAGGTGTCCTCGTATGACACACTTGTGTGCCTCCCATTGAACCATGGGAGACACCCCAGGTGTGTCATTCAGGTGAAAATAATCGGTAAGGGCCTGTTTAATAATTGCAAGATCTCCAGGGTCCTCTAAGGTGGAGGCATCCAGTCTCCACGTCTTAGTGGACTCAACTTTTTGTGGAAATCGCAAAGTTAGGGTAATCGGGTGATGGTCGGAAAGGGCCATACTTTCAATGGTCGCGTCCGCAAGATATGTCAGGTCGGATTGGCGGATGAAAAGGTAGTCCAGCCTCGAGTACCGATTGTGGGGGGATGAGAAAAATGTATAGTCCCTTTCCCTAGGGTTAAGAGTGCGCCAGGTATTGTGTAGTGCAAGGGATGTTAGTTGAAGTTTTACCTGTCTTAGAGCCGAAAATGGAAGGGAAAAGGTTCCCGTCGAGGTATCCAATAGAGGGTCCAAGGCAATATTGAAATCGCCCCCCAGTATTAGTAGGCCCGTTTGGAAGGAGGTAAGTTTTAGGAATACTTCTTTTAGAAAGGTCACCCTCTTGGAGTTGGGACAGTATATGTTTGCTAATGTCATAGGTTTTCCCTTCCAGATGTAAAGAAAAAAAGCTGCGCCAAAAAAGAAAAAACATACAATAATATCTAATGCGGTTTAAACAGTAAATAATACAAAGTGCCCCACAAGGTAATGTCCTTAATAATGAGAACTTGCACTGTCCTCAGGAACCCTAATGTCCCCTTAGGTTGACAGTCTCTGGCAGCACAATGCCCTAGAGATAATGATAGGAACAAAAGCGAACTGTTCACCAATGTCCAAGTGGAGACATATCAGGAAGAAATGTTAATAAAGGAGATGATCCTGGTGTTCAAAGGTAAACAGATAAGGCACCCCGGTGACTTGGAAATGACGGCAATGGTGAACACAGTGCCCGACACCCTTATACAATGGCTGCTTACCAAAGAGCAGAGGTAAGAAGGCTCTGCTAATATGTTTAGACGACCAAAGGCTGCGATTCCTCCTGTTTTCTTATGGTAACAATCGATACTCCAAATGATATGGGTATAGGAGACCGCTTGCTCACATGGGGTCCCAGGAGCACATGCAGATGTATTTACAACTTCCAGCTGTACATTCTTTTAAAGTAATTTTCCCTTCCAGATGCCTTTTAAAAAGAGAAATCTGCCCTCTGGGTCCAGCATTTGATCTGTCAAGTGGAACATGCGTGACTTTGCCAGCAAGATAGAAACTCCTTTTGTTTTGGAGTCTGCGCACGTCGCGTGATATGCTTCGGGGTAACGTTTGTTAGTCAGGCGGGGGATTGACCCTGTTTTAAAATGGGTCTCTTGCAGGAAGATCACCTTTTCTCTACAGCGATGGGCCCTGCTACGCTTTTCCGGTACATTGAGGCCCTTACCATTTAACGAGTATATTTTAAGAGATAATGGAGCTGATGTTTGGACTGTGGAAAACATGGAGAAGTGCTATTATTGTGCATGGGTCGCACTTGTAGACGAAGAGGGATCGCGGTGAGGGGGGTGGTAAAGAAGGAGAGAAAAGAAGTCAGGGGATAGAGAAAGATAGAAGATATCCAAAGCCAATGTATGCGTTTCAGGTCTTATTAGTGGCGGGTAGAAGGATTTAACCTGTGTGTGTGGCAGATCTCCACAGCGCAGGCAGTTTTTAGAGTATACCGGAGGTGGATTTAGACCTGCTTATCCACCTAAGTGAACTGAATCAAGGGGTATGGGGGTGGTGTGGGGTGTATAACGGTGACTGTCAAAGGGGTACCTGCCTCTTTGAGGTGGGAAAGCAGTCTAGCACCAGGAAAATAGCTAACAGATATGTAGCACTTAGTTAGCAGTTGAAGCTCCTTGGCCGGTGCCTCGTTACGTAGAGAGTATTGCACGCTCTCCTTTTTGGTGACACGCAGTGTATGCAGCCCATGTGCTTTTTCTTGCAGGGGGTCTTCGTAGCCTGGTCAAGTAGCCAACTGTTTCTTAGGGGTTGTGCGAATGTACTACGACTAGGTTTTGTGATAGATGACTTCGTATTTTTTGGGACTGATAATGTAAGAATCCTGTGACACGAGAGGAATGGAGTATCATGTATTATCTAGTGATAGCAGGAACAACATGAAGGGACCCTCCTGCACTCACATGCATGGAATCAGGCTGGGTTTGTACTTCATTATTATGGACTCTTGGCTTTTCCTCTAAGTGTCAAAGAGTATAGGGTCGGTTCGAACATGAGGCGTGCATATCCGTGCTTGGTGTACTCGAGCATAGATCAACACTGTGGGGGCTCGTGAATTGATTGGGTATTTTTGTTGCACGTTAGGAAAGTTGAGTCAGAAAGACAAGAGGAAAGATTAGTGTTGGACATGCGTAGATCTTGATCCTTGAATTCCTAAGTTTTACTGTATTGCGTAGGCCATCTAGCAGGTTGGTAACCGGGGAGTCGGTTGCTTATGGGGTGATCGGTCTTGCAGCATGTGTGTCTTGCCCTCAGCTTAGATGCTTCACTGGTTGTTGTAGTTGGTGGGTATGTTGGAGACCAGCATGGCCAGTTCGGTACCGTATTTTCAGTTCACCAATTTTGCCGTCATGACTTCGTCCACTACCTGTCATGGGCAAGAACATTATGTTGGAGCAATCCCTTTGTTTGTAGCATAGCTTGCAACTGTCAGGGGATTTCCCAAAGGCTGCCATCTAGTTGGAAAGGGGGGTATGGATGTCGATTGTATACGGGAGCCGTATAGGACTGGCGTCCAACCAGAAGTTGGCCACATCTCAAGGCTGTTACTGTTTATTTGTAGAGTGTTGTACCGTTGGGATCGGTAGTTTAGCTAAGTAAGTGATGGCTCTGTCCATTTAATGAATTACTGCATTGCTCCTGTATTGTGATTTTTGGGATACATTTGCAGGTTGATTTAAATTGGATACGTGAAAGATGTCTAGTGCATAAGGTTAGGCAGGATTCATGTAGATAGAAGAGCGATGTTCGAAAGCCATCTGTATTTTTGGCTTTATGTTGGTCCTGATGCAACAAGCAAGGGTCTAGGTCATGTAGTAGGTGGAGAGGACCCGCTATGCTATGGTAGAAGGCGTTCGTGTGCGTACGCTACTCAGATCATAGAGGGCTATAATGCACCTCCTATCAGAGCACTTGGTTTCCATATAGTCAGGCACTCATCGAGCTTCTCGTCCATGCAAAAAAAACTTGTTGGAGGAGTGGCCTGTGTATTCAGGGTTTAAGGTGTTGTCCTGGCTCTGCAGGAAACATCTGATCAAGCTTCAGTTGTTGGGAGAGCATCGTGTATTTAGGAAGAGTTGACCTTTAGAGCGAAATTGCTGATATTGACACATGTCGGTCTTGTTTCTTGTGATACAGAGTAGGTTTCGAGTTTGAGGCAGAGGGCTAGTGATTAGCCTAGGAAGTGTGGCTAAGGTCCGCAAAATTTTAGTAAGCGCCGAAAGCTGTCGCTTGCAGTTTGTACTTAGTACTATCACTGTTCGAGGTCAAGGTTCTGCTGTTTCGTCCTCGAGAGGGTCAGTATTGTAGGATCCAATCACCGCCACTACTCCCTTGTGGGTCTTGATTCTGACTTGCCTTTTAAGTGTAGGTTCACTGTAAAACGACAAAATTGTTGTGCAATTCTGTTTTGAGTAATGTCAACGAGTCGTCTGGTACTGTGTGGCTGGTGGTTGTGTGTCTGGTATACTAGCTATGCTTTCATGAACGTCGATAGGACTCCGTGTTTTGTACGTTCCACTAGACCGGTCTGCATTCCTTAGTCTGATACGAAGATTGGTTGGTCCAGCTAGTATTTTAAGAAGAGACAATCAACGCTTGGCATTTTTTTTTCTACAGCATACAAGTAGTTCCTGTGACCATGTGTGCCCATGACCGGGAACACAGTGTCATTCGGAAAATAATCGGTAGCCTGTTTAAATGCAAGATCTCAGTCTAAGTGGAGGCTCATCCGTCTAGTGCTCAACTTTGTGAAATCGCAGTTAGGTAGGGTGATGGTCGGAAGGCTACTTCATGTCGGCCGAGTATCGGTTGCGGATGAAGTAGCACGGTACCGATTGTGGGAGAAAATAGTCCTTCCTGGTTAATGGCAGGATTGTGAGTGCAGGTGTGTTGAGTTACCTTTTAGGCGAATGGAGGGAAAAGGTTCCTCGAGGTACAAGGGTCCAGGCATAATGCCCAGTATTAGTAGGCCTTGAGGAGGTAGTTTAGAATCTTTAGAAAGTCCTTTGAGTTGGACGTATTGCTATGTCAGGTTTCCTTCAGAGTGCCAAAAGAAAAAAAAAACTGCCAAAAGAAATGAATACAAATACTGTATACCCACCACCTAGAGCTTCCTAGGGTGCTATTCGAATTTCCCTGTGGGACAATCATATGAGTTTAAAACGAAAAAAAATGTATACCCACCACCTAGAGCTTCCTAGGGTGCTATTCGAATTTCCTGTGGGACAATCATAAGTTTAGGGCCTCAGCGGGCCCCCCTTAAGTGCCTCTTAAGAGAATCAGCCCTAGTATCTAACAATTTGCCTTCTCCTTCGCCATTCTGTGCCCTGGGCTTTTTTTAGGGTAGCAGCTAGCTATTCCATTGGGTTCTCTGGGGCAATAAGACTATTATGAAATAGTACGAGAGATATAGAATAAAACAGAAACATTGTGCTATATTTAGGATCTGTGCCCTCAGTCGTCGAGACTCCAGCACGTAGTTTGCATGTAAATCGCATACTTAAATTGGTAAAGGCATCCGAAAGAAAAAAAAAATGGAAAAAAAAAAAACACGTCTCTCATTACCCAAGGAGTACGTCCAGCTCTATGGGAGGAGAGAAGAACACCTCTTTTGGTACCATTACGACTGACTACATCTTTCAAACAGCATTGCTATGAGAGAGAGGAATGCCTCCTTCTATATCATTATAACTGGATAAACATTCCAAACATCAACAGTATTAAGAACAGTATTAAGAACAAACCCAGACTTGTAATTCAGACATCTTTAAGAGCGGTTAGCCTTGTTGAGGGAGAAAAAGGGGAAAAAAAAAGAAAGAGGAAAAAACATATAAAAAATATAAAAAATATAGGGGTGGGGGGAAAGAGGATGGGGGTCACCCAAGTAAAGCTACCAGATATGTAGCCACTTAGTTAGCACGTGAAGTCTGGCCGGTGGCACGTTATGTAGGAGTACTTGCACCTCCCCTATTGGTGACAGTGTATGCAGCCCATGTGCTTTTCTTCAGCGTCTTGTAGGCCTGGTCATAGTAGCCAATGTGTCTTTGGGGTGGGCCCCCTTTCACTGCATGTGCAGTGTCATGATGCCGGGCGACCAGTCTGAAACCAGGGGACTCAGGTGCAACATGGTAATGGCATCTTATACAACAACAACAAAAGGAGTGAAAAAAGGGGAAAAAATGAATAATAAAAAGGAGCTGTTTGATGTAGAGAGATACCTGAGACCCTTTTTGGATGGGAGCGTAGGTACACTGCTTGAGTAGCATACTTCATGCCAGTGGTCTGTGCTGCTCGGCCACTTGGTTCAGCATGATAGGGTAACATTATTCCCCCCCTTTTGTGGGAAAACAATCATGGGGCTCTACAGTCACATAAAGCAAGGCGCCCAGAAAGATGTTTGAACGGTCTCACCAAACCACAGCTTGCGCGGCTAGCGATCCATTTTGCGTCGTACAGATGATAGTGAAACTCGGGGGCTCTCGTCAGTTTCCATGTCTCCACACATCCTCGGTGGGGAGTTGGCCGATGATCTGCGTCTCCTCTGTCTGTGTCTTTGTGAGCGCGGGGTATCCTCAGGTAAAGTGGGGATCCATGGATCAGGTTGCATGAATGAGCTGTACCAATCAGGCACTTCCGTCTGGGGGAAGCCTAGGGTCTCACAAAAGGGTTGTAGATCAGCCGGGGTTCTCAATTGTGCCGTGCAATTTTCTGTTGTCGCTTATAGGCAAAATGGAAATTTTCATCTGTAGGCTATGCGCCTTTCACGTAAAGTCTGCAAAAGAGGGCGCAGATCTCTCCTATGTTGTAGGGTGATAGTAGATAAGTCTTGGAATAGTTGTATGCGTGCACCGTTGTGCTCCAAGCGCTAATGAATGCGGGCCAGGCGCAATATCTCCTCTTTTTGAGTGAAGTCAACCAGGCATCATACAGCGTCCCTTGGGGGTCAGTGTCTCTACCCCTTGGTCTGAGCTCCCTATGGCACCTTTCCATCTCTACAGGGGTGTCAGGCGGTCTCCCCAGTAGCGTATTAAAAATAGCCCACACTACCGGTTGCAATTGGGGTCCTTCCACTGCTTCTGGGATGCCTCTTACCCTCAGATTACGTCTGCGACCCCTATTGTCGAGATCTTCCATATGCCTGTGCATCTCGATCAGGTGCTGTGCATGTACACTGACCACTCTATGACCCTGGTGTATGGCTGTCCCGTGTGTCATGGCTGCCGTCTTCACATGCTCTAATCTGGTAGCAACAGCTTTAATATCTGTCTTCAGGTCAGTTATGGCCGCAAACAGTGTATTTTTAATGTCCATTGCTACTTGCTGTAGGTATGAGAGGCACAGTAAAGGGGAGGTCTGTGGGTTAGAGGTACCTGGAGATGAGACAGATGTGCTCAGCGATTCCGCGGTGCTGGCAGGGCCCGCTATATGCCGCTCTGAGGCCTGGGATGCGGCCTGTGATTCCCCCTGGTGCTGCGACCTGAACATCGCGGGAATGTTCTGGCTTAACTGCGTTGTCGGGTCTTGTTGTGACCGGGAGCCTGAGGAGCTTCTCCTGGTCATCACGGCGGATCTGGGGAGCGATTGTCCCGCTGATGAGAGGCAGATATGCAGCTCTAGGCGGCGTAGCTCTCAAGTCACGCTGCCATTTTCACCCGGTGCGAGGTCACGCCCCCCAGTTTTGCATTCTAAGTACAGTATTTACCACTGGTATAAATAATCAATAAACAGTGCTGCGCTATAAATCAAAATCAATCAATAATGATGCAATTGATGTTACATCGTGGCCATCTTGAGACCTATTGTGTCTGAATTGTGTTTTCAGCTTGCACGGCTTACAGTAACATCTTTGTGAGTTTTATACCTTACCTTTTTTATATATAATTAAACATTTTAAACGGAGAGCACTAGATTCTGCCCTCCTTCTTTTGCATATAAATTATATTTGGTGAGATGATCAGGGTATTTATCCCATGGGAATAGGCGATTTGAAGGAGGAAAGTGATTACCAGCACCACGCCAGCCTTAGCTATTATCCCCAGAGGGGGACACTGCTGATTTTATTCATATGTGAGGTGAGCAGCCTGTGAGACTGGTGGCGTTAAGGACAAGAACTTTGGATTTTTGCACAGTTGATATATAGATTTTTGGAATTCACTTCAATCAGTCACAGATTCTATATACAGTATCTCACAAAAGTGAGTACACCCCTCACATTTTTGTAAATATTTTATTATATCTTTTCATGACAACACTGAAGAAATTACACTTTGCTACAATGTAAAGTAGTGAGTGTACAGCTTGTATAAAAATGTATATAAGTGTACATTTTCTGTCCCCTCAAAATAACTCAACACACAACCATTAATGTCTAAACTGCTGGCAACAAAAGTGAGTACACCCCTAAGTGAAAATCTCCAAACTAGGCCCAATTAGAAATTTTCCCTCCCCGGTGTCATGTGACTCGTTAGTATTACAAGGTCTCAGGTGTGAATGGGGAGCAGGTGTGTTAAATTCGGTGTTATCGCTCTCACTCTCTCATATTGGTCACTGGAAGTTCAACATGGCACCTCATGGCAAAGAACTCTCTGAGGATCTGAAAAAAAGAATGGTTGCTCTACATAAAGATGCTAAAAGGCTATAAGAAGATTGCCAAGACCCTGAAACTGAGCTGCAGCACGGTGGCGAAGACCATACAGCGGTTTAACAGGACAGGTTACACTCAGAATAGGCCTCGCCATGGGCGACCAAAGAAGTTAAGTGCACATGCTCAGCGTCATATCCAGAGGCTGTCTTTGGGAAATAGATGTATGAGTGCTGTGCCAGAATTGCTGCAGAGGTTTTAGGGGGAGAGGGGTCAGTCTGTCAGTGCTCAGACCAAACGCTGCACTCTGCATCAAATTGGTCTGCATGGCTGTCGTCCCAAAAGATGATGCACAAGAAAGCCCACAAACAGTTTGCTGAAGACAAGCAGACTAAGGACATGGATTACTGGAACCATGTCCTGTGGTCTGATGAGACCAAGATAAACTTATTTGGTTCAGATGGTGTCAAGCGTGTGTGGCGGCAACCAGGTGAGGAGTACAAAGACAAGTGTGTCTTGCCTACAGTCAAGCATGGTGGTTTGAGTGTCATGGTCTGGGGCTGCATGAGTGCTGCCGGTGTTCTGTCACAAAGTGTCCGGCTGTCACTAGGTGTCCGAAGTGTACTGCGCATGCGCAGCGCATGCGCAGTAGGGAGCATGACGTTTTTCGGAAATTGTCGGAAGATGAACGGCGCCTGCGCCGTGAGTCGAGGAAGCCCCCACCATCCAAGCGGACATAGGGTTAGTCAAACTTAGAGGGCCCCTCACGGGCTCGCTTCGCTCGCCACGCTTCGGGCACGGCCTCGCTGCGCTCGGCTCTTTTATATTCTAACTCTATGTCCACTTGGATGGTGGGGCTTGAAAGTGGACTCACGGCGCCGTTCATCCTCGGCAATTTTCGGAATATGGGTGTCCTGTGTACTGCGCATGCGCAGTACACAGCGGACACTTTGTGATGGGGGACGGCTAATGATAGTACACCGGCACTGGGGAGCTACAGTTCATTGAGGGAACCATGAATGCCAACATGTACTGTGACATACTGAAGCAGAGCATGATCCCCTCCCTTCGGAGACTGGGCCACAAGGCAGTATTCCAACATGATAACCACCCCAAACACACCCCCAAGATGACCACTGCCTTGCTAAAGAAGCTGAGGGTAAAGGTGATGGACTGGCCAAGCAGACCTAAACCCTAACATCCACCAGAGCCTTGATGTCATCATGGAGGAGTGAAATAGGACTCCAGAGGAAACCTGTGAAGCTCTGGTGAACTTCATGCCCAAGAGGGTTAAGGCAGTGCTAGAAAATAATGGTGGCCACACAAAATATGGACACTTTGGGCCCAATTTGGACATTTTCACTTAGGGGTGTACTCACTTTTGTTGCCAGCGGTTTAGACATTAATGGCTGTGTGTTGAGTTATTTTGAGTGGACAGCAAATTTGCACTGTTATACAAGCTGTACACTCACTACTTTACATTGTAGCAAAGTGTCATTTCTTCAGTGTTGTCACATGAAAGGATATGATAAAATATTTACAAAAATGTGAGGGGTGTACTCACTTTTGTGAATTACTGTATGAACTTTCAGCTATATATTTGTAAAGGGAGAGGGAGAAGTGGGACTGTATATGAAGCACACAGAAGAAAAAAAGGAAGTCAAGTGACTGGGAAGTTATGTCTATTTATATGGCATAAAACCTCTAAACAATACATTTTTGATTACTTAAAACATAAATTACATAATAATCCACAATCCAATAGACATTCATATATAATATAAGCATAAATGTAAGCTGATACATCTGTATTCGGAGTCATAATACAATTGGAGCCTAAGTGGCCTGAATTCCTCTCAAAACAGAACAGGGAGGGTACAAAAAAAGGAGGGAAAAATGGCAAAATTGCTGTGATGAATTATTCTAGGTGTAGGTTAGATCATACGAAATCTCCATGTTTAAAAAATTAGTAAAAATTGATGGCTCGACGCATTTCGCGGCCTTATAGCCGCTCATCAGGAGCGTTTAACCATGGAATGAATCTAGAAATAGAGAACATACATATCTTGATGGTCTCAAAGAATGTAATATGAAAATAAGAATGGAAAAATAAAATAAGATAACATTTCTGAAAGGTTGTGCATCCAACTAACATCTGCATCCATGCACCGGTAGCGCAGCATGAAGAATTGCCAACACACCGCAAAGCATCGCCTCCGGGTGCCGCGGCGGTCTGCGAGGGCGATGACAGCCACCACAGACAAATCCAAAGCAGGTGGGTACGGGTGGATGACCCTGATGTAATGTGAAAGTGATAACCCCTATGGGGGATCTATGTGAGAAAAATTGTATATATAGTATATACATATGTATATAAAGTGTATATATACAGGATATGTGGAAGATGACAAAATAGGTTAAGTGCATGAAAGTGAATGAATGAGAAGAAAAAGGGGGGCGAGAATAGAGGAAAATTCAATAAAAAACAGAACCAAAGGAACATAAAGGCAAGTAGAAAAAATAACAGAGAAAGTGAATAGAGAAGCAATATATGTTTATTGATTACTATTTTTAGTTACACTTGCATCATTATTGATTGTTTTTGATTTATAGCGCAGCACTGTTGATTGATTATTTGCACCTTTTAAGTGAAGTGAGAACACTTGTTAGTGATAGCAACTATTACTAACTATTTACATTTTTTTTTTAGGGCTGTGAAAATTAAAGATTAATTCCTTGATTAATCTTAAATTCTTTTGATCGATCAAAGTTATCTTGATCTGTACTTGCCTCTCCGCCGGCTTCAGGGAGTTCCGTCTGAGATCCGGTGACGTCATGGACATCGACGTCACCGGACTCCTCCTCCATTCCCCAAGTGCCTCCGTCTGCTAACGAAGGGAAGGGGGAGGAGTCCGGTGACGTTGAAGTTCTTATTGAACGTCACGCATACGGGGGAGGAGCTAAGCAGGACGTCACCCGCTGCTGCCCTACGGAACTAACACGATTGTCGGCTTTACATGCTGTGTTTTTATCATCTTTATGTGAGTAGTTTGTGTTTGAACACAAACATGAAATCTTATACTAGAGCGGTGAGCACTTAGATCTTTTCTTTCTACCCATGACCTGGCGTCCTTGCTGAGATCTAAGGAGACGTGAGAGAAGTTTATGGTCCGTGTTAACCCTTTTGATACCCGCTTGCATGACCACCTGTTTGCACAGGGGTCCATGCCATAAGGTGAGAGTGATTAGTTAGAATGGAGGTGGAGGGATTGTCACGCTACCGTGGGAAAAAAATGAGTTACGTCAGTGCTACAGTTTGAATTTAAAACGTATTTGTGTGAACTGTGAAGTTAAGTCATGGATTGTGGAAACTAACTAGTGTCCGGTGATTGTATATAGTGTATACCACATTTACCACTGACTAATGCAGAGTTGCAATGCAAGGAGATCAGCTAAAATTAGTTGGATCTGTATGCGCTTTATAATTAATCGAAATTAGTCGATTAATCGATTAAAAAAAATTGATTAATCGAACACGAAAAGTTTAATCAGTAACAGCCCTAATTTTTTTACACGACTTAAAGTGGAAGTAAACCCCCTATGGTTTTCAGCTGAGGAAGCTGCCATCTTTGCCTCTGTTTAATCTTCAACTGCCACAGTGCTGCACATGTGATCCGTTATGACACCAGCCATTGGATGGTTTGACAGTTTGGTTGAGAGCACAGCCAATGTGCAGTTAGTATTTCCGGCATGCCGGGAATGTAACTGTTTTTTTGAAACTGTTAAATCAATGGGTTTACTTCCGCTTTAATTTCACAAGATTGTGCAGATTGTTATTCACTTTATACCACTGGTATGGTGACATGAGGAGGCCATGAATATGAAAAATTGTTGCCTTTTATTTACTGTAAATTTCCATTCACGGTCTCTCCTCATGTCTGCATAATATCCCTCTCTGAGTGTCCTTTTGCAAGCCCACGTAGGAGCACAAAGTGTGTGTGTGGGGGGTAAATTTATCTTTTAATAATTCTGAAAGGTTTGTCCCGAGTGGGGTCAGAGATCGAAACTGACCCTCTGCTGGGGTCCCCGCGATTGGCTGACTGACCTGAGCACTGTCACATGGGTGAAGGCAACATGCTTTCCCATACCCGTGAAAAACCAATTCGTGACCAATGACAAGGTATCAGTGGGTTGGAGGTCCTTTGCCCTGAATGAACAAAGTGACAGTGTCCACTGACAGTGTTATTTACTTACCGTATATGCTCGAGTATAGGTCGACCCGAATATAAGCCGAGGCACCTAATTTACCACAAAAAAAATGGGAAAACGTATTGACTCATGTATAAGCCGAGGGTGAGAAATGCAGCAGTTACTGTAAGTGGAAAAGAGGGTCAACAATGCCCATCTGAAGCTGCATACCCCCCTGTGTCCTGTACATACCCTCTTGTGTCCATTGCAGCCTACCTGTGCCGATCTGTGTCCTGTGTATGCCTCCCTGTGCGATCTGTGTCCACCATTGCAGTCTTCATCATGTGTCCCCCATTGCTGATCCTGCCGATCAGCGTGTAAGGCAAAATAGACGACGGCCATTCCAATATACAAAAGCCGCACCTCCTCCTCATCCTCATCCGTGATAGGAGGAACACTCGAGTATAAGCCGAGGGTGAGAAATGCAGCAGCTACTGTAAGTGGAAAAGAGGGTCAGCAAATGCCCATCTGCAGCTGCATGTCTCCCTGTGTCCTGTACATACCCCCCTGTGTCCTGTACATACCCCCTGTGTCCTGTACATACCCCCTGTGTCTATTGCAGCCTACCTGTTGCTGATCGGCATCCCCTGGGTCCTGTGTATGCCTCCCTGTGCGATCTGCCACCTGTGTCCACCGATCGTTAGATGCCTCCCTGTTCGATCTGTGTCCCCTGTCCTGTGTCCCCCATTGCTGATCCTGCCGATCAGCGTGTAAGGCAACAAACGGCGCCATTCCAATATACAAAAGCCGCGCCTCCTCCTCGTCCTCGTCCGTGATAGGAGGAACACTCTGTTTTCCCAGCAGTCAGTGTTCAGTGTTCCGCCTATCACCGACATCCTCTCATCCTCGTCCATGAAATGAGAATGACAGGACGTCCGTTATAGGCGGAACACTGAACACTGACTCACTGCTGGGAAAATTAGTGTTCCTCCTATCACGGACGAGAGGGAGGAGGAGGCGCGGCTTTTGAATACTGCCGTCTGTCTGCATGACACGCTGATCATGTAGGCAGACGGCGGTGACTCCAGTATAAGCCGAGGGGGGCACTTTCAAAAAAGGGCTGAAAATCTAGGCTTATACTTGAGTATACAGGGGGCCCCCCGACTTACGAACGCCCGACCTACGAACATCCCCTACTTACGAACCGGGCGCTGCGGGGACCCTCCGCCATTTTCCGCCGTCCTTCGGCCGTTCTGTGCATGCGCGGCCAGACGGAGCCTCGGAAAATGACGGCAAACATCGGATATGTCCGTAATTTGCCGCGCATGCGCAGAACGGCATTCGATGGAACATCGGAATTGTCCGTAATTGTCCGTAATTGTCGGTCTGCGCATGCGCGGCCGACTTACGAACATTTCCGAGATAAGAACAGATGGCCAGTCCCTAACAAGTTTGTTACCCGGGGACCCCCTGTATACGATACCTTTTATTAACCACTTCCCGACCGCCCCATGTACATATACGTGTGCAGAATGGCACGGGCAGGCAAAATCCCGTATATAAACGTGATTTTGCAATTGCCTGCCTGTGGGTCGCGCGCGTGCCGCCAGCGGCGCGCTCGCGACCCGGTTGGGAGCTCCGTGACCCCGGCCGCGGGACCAGCGGACCCGATCGCCGCTGGTGTCCCGCGATCGGGTCACAGAGCTGAAGAACGGGGAGAGGTCTGTGTAAACAAACCTCTCCCCGCGCTTCCTACACTGCCTGTCATTGATCGGCTGTTCCCGGTCATCGGGAAAGCCGATCAATGACGTCAGACGTCAGCCCCGCCCCCTAATGTAAAAAAACACACACACGTCACAGCCCATAACCCCTCCCCTCCCCCTAGTGGTTAACCCCTTCACTACAACTGTCATTTATACAGGAATCAATGCATTTAAATAGCATTGATTACTGTATAAATGACAATGGTCCCAAAAATGTGTCAAAAATGTCCGATGTGTCCGCCATAATGTCGCAGTCACAATAAAAATCACTGATCGCCGCCATTACTAGTAAAAAAAAAAAAATATTAATAAAAATGCTATAAAACTATCCCCTATTTTGTAAACGCTATACCTTTTGCGCAAACCAATCAATAATCGCTAATTGCGATTTTTTTTACCAAAAATATGTAGAAGAATACGTATCGGCCTAAACTGAGGAAAAATTTTTTTATTTATATATTTTTTGGGGATATTTATTATAGCAAAAAAGATTGCATTGTTTTCAAAATTGTCGCTCTATTTTTGTTTATAGCGCAAAAAATAAAAACCGCAGGGGCGATCAAATACCACCAAATGAAAGCTCTATTTGTGGGAAAAAAAGGACGCCAATTTTGTTTGGGAGCCACGTCGCACGACCGCGCAATTGTCAGTTAAAGCGACGCAGTGCCGAATCGCAAAAAGGGGCCTGGTCCTTTGGCTGCCAATTGGTCCGGGGCTGAAGTGGTTAATTCTGAAAGGATTGTCCCAGAGTGTCCTATTGCAAGCCCACGTAGGAATGGGCAAGTGGGTTGGGTAAACTTACCTTTTGCTTAATTCTGAAAGGTTTGTCCTGAGTGGGGTCAGAGATCAGAGCTAACCCATTGGTATGCTGACATGAGCATAGGCCGGGAAAGGAAAATTATGATAAGTATACGGCAACAATTTTCTGTAATCTAATGCTAGGTCCACTTTAAAGCTCAGACAAGCCACAGGTTCACTTAAAATCCTCCTCCCATTTCAGGGAAAATTCCCATATAATCAAGCTTCTATGAATTGCTTGTCAGGCCCTGCACTCTTTATTTATGAAAATTAGATTTGGAAAAGTGCCTATGCAGCTTTTATGCAAAAATACATATATATGCAGCAGTCATGTGCATAGGATTAGCAGTTAATCTGTGCAAACTCTATGCAGATGAATGTAAATCACATTTTATCCTGGGGGATTAAGGCTGTTTTAACTTTATGGAATGTTTCAGAAAGACGAGTCTGGTAAAAATTAAAAGTTGGGGGCCGTGAAATGAATGAGTTTGTTAAAAATTCACATTGTGCGAAGAAAATGAGATAAGATGGAATTGTATGTCCCTGGTTAATTTGAAAATCGCAGAACAAAGGGGGCCTGTATGTCTTGGATGAAATTGGTGGGCGCCTTTATTTTTCATATAAAAAATGTACCTTTGGTTCTGGAAATGGAATCAGTTATTCAGCACCACCCACAATGCTGAGATAAGAGGGACACCTCTAAGCCCCCGTACACACGGTCGGAAATTCCGACCACAAAATCCGTCGGATTTTTTCCGACGGATTTTATCCGACGCTGGTGTTGCATACACACGGTCAGACAAAGTTGTCGGAAAATCCGATCATTCTGAACGTGGTGACGTTCATTGCGTACGACTGAACTACGTAGAGGCTAGTAGCCAATATCTTTGGTCTCGTAATTTGATCTGAGCATGCGTGGCACTTTGTCCGTCGGAATTCTCTACACACGATCGTAAAAAGTCCGATCGGACTTTGTTGTCGGAAGATTTGAGAGCAGGATCTCAAATTTTTTCCGTTGGAAATTCCGACAGAAAAAGTCCGATGGAGCCCACACACGGCCGGATTTTCCAACAACATGGTCCGATCGGACATTTTCCATCGGAATTTCCGACCATGTGTAAGGGGCATAAGGCAAACTGTTTAGATGAAAGACACATTCTTGTCACTCTTTCTTATTCTTCCATCTTTCTATATGGAACACACTAATAAAGACACATCAGGTTATACAGTGCCTTGAAAACTATTCACCCCCTTGGCTTTTTACCTATTTTGTTACATTACAGCCTTTAGTTCAATGTTTTTTTTTTAATCTGAATTATATGTGATGGATCAGAACACAATAGTCTAAGTTGGTGAAGTAAAATTAGAAAAAATATATACATAAAACAATTTTTCAGAAATAAAAAAATGATCGTTGGCATGTACGTATGTATTCACCCCCTTTGTTATGAAGCCCATAAAAAGCTCTGGTGCATCCAATTACCTTCAGAAGTCACATAATTCGTGAAATGATGTCCACCTGTGTGCAATCTTAGTGTCACATGATCTGTCATTACATATACACACCTTTTAGAAAAGGCCCCAGAGGCGGCAACACCAAAGCAAGAGGCACCACTAACCAAACACTGCCATGAAGACCAAGGAACTCTCCAAACAAGTAAGGCACAATGTTGTTGAGAAGTACAAGTCAGGGTTAGGTTATAAAAAAATATCCACATCTTGCCGCACACCAAAACTCACGGACCGGTGCAAGGAGGGCATTAATCAGAGAGGCAGCACAGAGACCTAAGGTAACCCTGGAGGAGCTGCAGAGTTCCACAGCAGAGGCTGGATTATCAGTACATAGGACGACAATAAGCCGTACGCTCCATAGAGTTGGGCTTTATGGCAGAGTGGCCAGAAGAAAGACATTACTTTCAGCAAAAAACAAAAATGGTACGTTTTGAGTTTGCGAAAAGGCATGTGGGAGACTCCCAAAATGTATGGAGGAAGGTGCTCTGGTCTGATGAGACTAAAATTGAACTTTTTGGCCATCAAAGAAAATGCTATGTCTGGCGCAAACCCAACACATCACCCAAAGAACACTGCATGTGTGTTGGAATGGCCTAGTCAAAGCCCAGACCTCAATCCAATAGAAAATCTGTGGTCAGACTTAAAGATTGCTGTTCGCAAGCACAAGCCATCCAACTTGAAGGAGCTGGAGCAGTTTTACAAGGAGGAATGGGCAAAAATCCCAGTGGTAAGATGTGGCAAGCTCATAGAGACGTATCCAAAGCAACTTGGAGCCAAAAGGTGGCTCTACAAAGTATTGACTTTAGGGGGGTGAATAGTTATGCACATTGACTTTTTCTGTTATTTTGTCCTATTTGTTGTTTGCTCCACAATAAAAAAAAAAAACATCTTTAAAGTTGTGGGCATGTTCTGTAAACTAAATTATGCAAATCCTCAAACAATTCATGTTCATTCCAGGTTGTGAGGCAACAAAACACGAAAAATGCCAATGGGGTGAATACTTTTGCAAGGAACTGTAGATGTCAGAATTACAAGTGAAGTATAAGTACCCCGCACATATACAAAACTTTCTTTCGAGGGTCTTCTGGCCAGTCTGATGATGTCACTGCCCTTCCTCTTCTTTGCCGGCAGCGATGGGTGGTCGTTACTGCTGCACTGTCTGGCATATATGCTGGGCATTTTTTCTCAGAGAATAGGTGCAGGTACTCCCCTTCAGGCTACTTTCACACTGGGGCGGGGGGGCATTAGCGGTAAAGTGCTGCTAGTTTTAGCGGTGCTTTACCACTATTATAGCGGCACATTTCTATCGGGGTGCTGTTAACCCCCGCTAGCGGCCGAATAAAATTGTTAAAAGCGACCACAAAACGCTGCTGCCGAAGCGCTTTGCAGGTGCTTTGGCAGCGCTGCCCACTAATTTCAATGGCAAGGACGGTGGAAGAACGGTGTATAGACCACTTCCGCACCACCCCAGAGATGCTGCTTGCAGGACTTTTTTCCTGTCCTGCCAGCGCACCACCACTGTGTGAAAGCACCCAGGCTTTCACACTGCGTGGCTTGAGAGACGCTTTTCAGGCACTATTTTTAGCGCAAAAATGCCTGAAAAGCACCCCAATGTGAAAGGGGTGTCAGAGTACCCATCTCCGAACACTGTCCCTTGGTACCACCCCTTACCCACCTCCCAGTATCTCTTATTTTAGAGAATAGAGAACCAAGTATCATTTTGTGGTTCTAAGTAGTTTGTATGGAATTTGATAATAATAATAATAATAATAAAAACAGTAAAATAGATTCCCTGCAGCCAACAATAAAAGACCCCCCAACAACAACAGACCCCCATCAGCAACAATAAATCCCCAACAACAATAGAACACTCCCAACAACAATAAATACCTATCTGCAACAGTAGATCCCCCCAGCAACAATAGACACCCTGCAACAAATATCCCACCAATAACAATAGATTTCTCCCAGCAACAGTTGACTCTCCAGCAACAATGGATCTCCACCAGCACCAATAGACCCTCCAGCACTCCTTGCCATTACATACATTCCCGTTGAAAAAAGCCTTGCATTTAAATTCAATATTGTAAAACTCTGAGCTCAAACTGCATAATGTCATACTCAAAAGGTTCTTAGAGGATTATGAAAAAAAAAAAGTGGTCTACCAGAACCAACTACTCTTTAAAGCAGAGTTCCACCCAAAAGTGGAACTCTCGCTTTTATGCTTCCTCCACCCCTCCGCTGCCACATTTGGCACCTTTCAGGTGGAAGGAGAGAACGGGGGACCTGCTTTTGACAGGTCCCCTTTTCCCACTTCTGGAGATGGGCCATGGCCCGATCTCCCGGAAGTTCGGCCCACTCCTCCGTCCCCCGCCGCCAATTAGAAAGTGCAGCGTGCTTCGCACATGTGGAGTAGGGAACCAGGAGTGAAGCCGAAAGTCTTCACTGCCTGGTTCTCTTATCAGGAATGGCGGTGGCAGTACCCGGGAATCGATCCAAAGATCGGCTGGGGTGCCGACATTTGCAGGATCCCTGGACAGGTAAGTGTCCATATATTAAAAGTCAGCAGCTACAGTATTTGTAGCTGCTGACTTTCAATTTTTTTCACCCAGGCTGGAGGATAGGGATTTTGTTGCTGAGGCGGTCTGTTGTTGCTGCTAGGGGATCTTTTGTCACTGGAGGGGATCTAATATTGGAGGGGGGATATCGGTTGGGAGGGGGTGGTGGTTGGGGGTCTTCATTTTCTATCGTTGCTTTGGAGGTCTATTGTTCCTGATGGGGGATCTATTGTTGCTGGATGGGGTCTTATGTTGCTGGGGGGTCAGTTGTTGCTGGGAGGGATCTACTGTTGAGGGAGGAGTCTATTGTTGCTTGCTGCTGTAGGGTTTATTGGTGCTGCCTGTGGGGAGATCTGTTGTTGCTGCTGGGGGGGGGGGGCTATTGTTGCTGGGGCATCTATTGTTGCTGGCTGCAGGGGATCTTTTGTTGTTGTTTAGTCGTTTAGTCGTGTTTGTGACCTTTGGACCATAGTGCGCCAGGCTTTTCTGTCCTCCACTGCCTCCCAGAGCTTGCTTAAAGCAGAGTTTCTTGGGGGATTCTAGCATTATTGCTAAGGAATGTACACAATGATCATGATCGATTGTTCAAAAATATAAATTTCTTACTGTGAAAATGTATTCCTCCGTTTGTGTCCGTTTCCATCATGAATGTGGGCGTGTGAAGCCCAATCGAGATCGCTTCCTGGAATAGCTTTGGAGAGGTGCATGCTGGGTAACTTACGCGATTCACATGCGCGATTCACCGGCGGCCGTACAGTACTGCCCACAGACTCCTGGTAACACATCATTTTCCAGGAGCATAGGCGAGGGAGGAAGTCACGAGGAGCTCTGCGGAGCAGGAAGTGGCAGATTACGAAGACTACATAGCAACAGGGCGTTTCTGGTAAGTATAAAAATAATTTTTCCTCCAAATGTTTTTTTCTAGGTTAAAAGGAGTCTTTTAATTAAAAATTTTTTTTTAGGGTGGAACTCCGCTTTAACTTCATGTTCGTTGTTTCGATGATGCTGTCCGTCCATCTTGTTTTCTGTCGTCCTCTTCTCCGTTTTCCTTCCATGTTTCCCAGCATCGGGGTCTTTTCCAATGAGTCCTCTCGTTGCATTGGGTGGCCAAAGTATTCGAGTTTCAGCTTCAGGATCTGTCCTTCCAGTGAATATTCGGGGTTGATTTCCTTCAAGATTGACTGGTTTGAACTTCTTGCCGTCCAAGGGGCTTTTATGAGTCTTCTCCAACACCATAGTTCAAAAGCATCAAATCTTCAGCGTTCAGCCTTCCTTATGGTCCAACTTTCACAGGGGCGACTACTGGGAATACCATTAATTTGACTATACGATTTGATCTACCGTATTTATCGGCGTATAACACGCACCTTTTCCCCCTTAAAATCGGCGATACCCCAAAAAAAAAAAAAATGACAAAAATAGCGAGCGGCGCCGAAAAAGACCGAATCGCCGCCGGAAAAGACCGAGCCGACTGTTCGGCTCCGCTCGTAGTCCCGCCTCCCCGAGCTCGCTCCCGAAACAGCAGGGAGGCGGGACCGCGAGCGGAGCCGAACAGTCGGCTCGCTCTTTTCCGGCGGCGCTTCGGTCTTTTCCGCCTTTCTGTCTCGGCGGCGGGAAATTTAAACGTGGGCAAGGCTGCAAATGACGCTGGCAAGCTACAAAAGACACTGGGCAAGCTACAAATGACACTGGGCAAGCTGCAAATGACACTGGGCAGGCTGCAAATGACGCTGGGCAAGCTGCAAATGACCCTGGGCAAGCTGCAAATGACGCTTAAATGTAAGTTTTTTTTATCCAAAACTTCTCTCCTAAAACTTTTTTCCTTAAAATGCCCTATTAAACTTGGGGTGCGTGTTATATGCCGGTGCGTGTTATACGCCGATAAATACAGTCATTTTACTGCTTCTCTTATTATCAATAACAAATTCCATATCAATTACTTAGAACCACAAATGTTACTTGGTTCTGTATTCTCTAAATGGGGCGGTACTGGGAGGTGGGTAGGGGGTGGAACCAAGGAACGGTGCTCGGAGGTGGGAAGGGGCAGAGACAATGGGTGACTGTGAAAGGGGGAGTTGCTGCACCTATTCTCTGGGGGGAAAAGCCCTGAATTTTTGTTTTCAGGTTTAATTTCGCTTTACCCATTGACTCATTATACATATTGGCAGAATGGAAATATTTTACCGGAATCTTAATTTGCACCAAAATTTTAAAAAAATTTAAAAGTTTGTCCATCTCTAGCTATGAGCATGACATTTTCTTTAAAGCTGCTCTTCAAACAACAGCAACATTTGACCCAAAGCAGCATAAAAACAATCCAAAAGAGGTCAAAATGTGCATCTATCGATTAACCACTTCCGGACCGCCCACCGTTGTTATACGTCGGTACTTTGAAGAGGAATATCTTTGTTATGGCAGCAGCTAGCTACCATAACCCCTCTTCTTCAGCGGGCGGTCCGCTTCAAGATAAAAGTTTTGCCGCAAGATCACTTTTATCGGCGGCGAGAGAGGTCCGGTGCCCTCCGCTGCTTATCTGAGCGGCCGGCAGCGGCAGGGCGATCGGATCTTCTCCCTTGTGTGACATGGAGACGAGTGAGGGGAAGATGGCCCCCACCCGTCTCCATATCATTGCAGGGCGGAAGCGACGTCAAAACGTCACTTCCGCCCATAGCTCTGTTTTTTTTTTTTGTTTTTTTTTATTGCATTTTAGTGTAAATATGAGATGTGAGGTCTTTTTGACCCCAGATCTCATATTTAAGAGGTCCTGTCATGCTTTTTTCTATTACAAGGGATGTTTACATTCCTTGTAATAGCAATAAAAGTGACACATTTTTTTTTTTTTTTTTTTAAAAGAACAGTGTAAAAAATAAAAGGTAAAATAAATAAGAAAAAAAAAATTTAAACGCGCCCTGTCCCGACGAGTTTGCGTGCAGAAGCGAACGCATACGTGAGTAGCGCCCGCATATGAAAACGGTGTTCAAACCACACATGTGAGGTATCGCTGCGATCGGTAGAGCGAGAGAAATAATTCTAGCCCTAGACCTCCTCTGTAACTCAAAATATGCAACCTGTAGAATTTTTTAAATGTCGCCTATGGAGATATTTAAGGGTAAAAGTTTGTCGCCATTCCACGAGCGGTCGCAATTTTGAAGCGTGACATGTTGGGTATCAATTTACTCGGCGTAACATTATTTTTCACAATATAAAAAATATTGGGCTAACTTTACCGTTGTTTTATTTTTTTAAATCAAAAAAGTGTATTTTTTCCAAAAAAAAAGTGAGCTTGTAAGACCGCTGTGCAAATTCGGTCTGACAGAAAGTATTGCAACGGCCGCCATTTTATTCTCTAGTGTGTTAGAAAATTTTGTATAATGTTTGTTGGTTATAAGTAATTTTCTAGCAGAAAAATTTTTTTTTGAACTTACAAATCTCAGCAAAACAACAAATCTCAGAAAGAGGCTTGGTCCTTAAGTGGTTAATTTGTACCCAATTCAGATCCTCCTAAAAATAAATATGCACTAACTTTAAACCAAATACATTTGTTAAACTGATTGTTTTTTCTCCTTTAAAGGTAAATCTCCATGCCGCTGCTAGCAAGATTGTGAATTATAATTACATTAAATCAGGGCAATGTTCTACATTTACACTTTTGATTAACGGTCACACAAAGAATTATAGACCATTAGATAAATGGCCTTATACATGAATTTTAAAATCTGATGTCACGATGAATCACTGAACCACTTGCAAAAAAAAAAAAAAAAATGGTCAAAGTAAATTTATTACAAGGAGCCAAAGCAGTTGTAATTTATTCCTATTGGCTCATTAGCTGTACAGTATATCACGTTTTAGTGTTCAAACCGAGGAAGAAAAAAAAGTCAGTAGATTGCGGTATTGCGTCATGGATCTTGTACTGCTTGACGTGGTCAAAACTTGCTTTATATGGCTTATAATGGAATTGATTTAAACAAAAAAAAAAAAAATGGTCAACTTTATAACAGTTGAAAGCGAAAAAAAAGGAAAATGTCATTATGCTATAACAATTATTATTTTCCACAACTCCCATTATGTTAATTGAGCTGGAAAAGGTGTGTGGGTGGACGAGGAGCACGGTGAAGGAAGGTTTCAAGGTCTTTGATTGTTATCAGTCCTGAGATTATTGCTAAAAGTGTACACAAGTACAACAACCAATGCGTTACAGCCCCCCCCCCCCCTCCTTCTTCAGGGTTAGAAACTCTCAAATAGTGTTCAGTGTGTGATGTTATGTAGAATGTTGAATACCTCAGGGTGAAGCTGTGGGCTTTTGCTTTACTCTTAAAGGAGAACTCAATGTTCGTTGAAAAAATAATATAGCACCTCCAATTGCTACACAAGCAATTTTAAGATTTAAAGATATTAAAAATGTAATTTTCCTTGTTCAGTGTTTATTTATTTTGTAGGCTTGACAGGTTACAATTCAAATCATGTCATAAAGAATAACATACATCTTGTACGCATTCGTTCCTCTACATGTGTATAAATCACATAAGAAACACAATAAAAGTGCATTAACCACTTGCCTACCAGGCACCAACACCCCCCTCCCATCCAGACCAATTTTCAGCTTTCGGTGCTCTCACGCTTTGACTGACAATTACTCAGTCATGCAACACTGTACCCAAATGAATTTTTTGTCCTTTTTTTCCCACAAATAGAGCTTTCTTTTGGTGGTATTTGATCACCTCTGGGTTTTTTTTTTTTTGCGCTATAATTGAAAAAAAAGACCGAAAATTTTGAAAAAAAAACGCATTTTTCTTTGTTTCTGTGATACAATTTAGGAAATTATTAATTTTTCTTCATAAATTTTGGCCACAATTTATACTGCCACATATCTTTGGTAAAAATAACCCAAATTAGTGGAAATTATTTGGCCTTTGTGAAAGTTACAGACTCTACAAGCTGTGGTGCGAATTATACAAAATTGATAACATCTGATGTACTGGTGGCCAATCTCATTTCTTGTGACCCGGACAAGCCAGGAAAGTACAAATACCCCCCAAATGACCCCTTTTTTGAAAGTAGACATTCCAAGGTATTTAGTAAGAGGCATGGTGAGCTTTTTGATGTTGTCATTTTTTCCCACAATTCTTTGCAAAATGAATATTTTTTTTATTTTTTATTTATTTTTCTACAAAATTGTCATTGCAATAGGTTATTTCTCTCACATGGCATGTGTATACCACAAATGACACCCCAAAATAAATTCTGCTACTCCTCCTGAGTATTACGATACCACATGTATGGGACTTTTCCACAGCCTGGCCACATAGAGAGGCCCAACATGCAGGGAGCGCCATCTCGTGTTCTAGGAGCATAAATTACACATCTAAATTGTTGACTACCTATTACACTTTTGAAGGCCCTGGAGCACCAGGACAATGACACGTGACACTGACGTGGCACTGATGACACGTGACACTGACGTGGCACTGATGACACGTGACACTTATGTGGCACTGATGACACGTGACACTGACGTGGCACTGATGACAGATGGTACTAATACGGGGCACTGATGACACGTGACACTGATGACAGATGGCACTAATATGTTTCACTGATGAGAGATGGCACTCATACATGGCACTGATATCACGTGGCACTAATATGTGGCACTGATGAGAGATGGCACTAATACGTGGCACTGATGACAGACAGCACTAATACGTGGCACTGATGACACATGACACTGATGACAGATGGCACTGATACGTGACATTGATGACAGGTGACACTGATAACAGATGGCACGTGACACTGACAGGTGGCACTGATGACAGATGGCACTAATATGTGGCACTGATGACAGATGGCACTATGTGGCACTGATGACAGATGGCACTAATGACAGGTGGCACTGACTACAGATGGCACTGGCAGATGGCACTGACTACAGATGGCACTGGGGATGGCACTGACTACAGATGGCACTGGGGATGGCACTGGGGATGGCACTGGGGATGGCACTGGCAGATGGCACTGGCAGATGGCACTGGGGATGGCACTGGCAGATGGCACTGGGGATGGCACTGGCAGATGGCACTGGCAGATGGCACTGGCAGATGGCACTGGGGATGGCACTGGCAGATGGCAATGGCGATGTCACTGGGCACAGATGGCATTGGGGACAGATTGCAGTGGTGGCAGTGGGCACAGATGGCATTTCATTTTTATTTATTTTTTAAAAAAACTCACGACGCTGCAGCCGTTCATCTCCCCCTCCTCACACGCTGTCTCTGTGTGAGGAGGAGGAGCGGCGCTGACAGATGATCTCATATGTTTACATATGAGATCATCTCTCATTGGCCAGGGCGATCGCGCTGTAAACGGCTGCTGTTATTGGCCGTTTACAGCGATCTGTGATTGGCCGTGTCCGAGGAACACGGCCAACACAGAATTTCCCTGCTGCGCGCTCGTGAGCGCGCACAGGGAACGAGGAAAGGGGAGGCCGTCATATGACGGCCTCCCGGGATTTCACATCCGCGCTGTGGCCGTCATTCGGCTACGGCCGGATGTGAAGTGGTTAAACATATGAAGAAATCATCCTAAATTGACATATATGTGCAAATAAAGTCCATATAAAATGTGCAAACACTGTGCAAAAACATATTATAAAAAAAAATATATATAAGGTGCAAAAAGGTGCTCAGATTTATTAACCACTTAAAGTGGTTGTAAACCCTTTTTTGGGAGATCTACCTATAAGTAAGCCTAGAATAAGGCTTACCTATAGGTAGTGGAAATATTTCACTTGCAATCCTCCGATAAAGCGAACGGCGCATGCGCGGGGAAGAAACTAAACTCTGTGCCGTTTCTTCCCTAGCGTGTGCCGTTACTGTGCGCATGCATGGGAGTAACGTCACGCGGCGAATTACAGAGCTGGAGTCCGTGGCCTGGAAGGAAGAGGGGCTCGAAGATGGACGCTGCCTACACAGGGGACATCGCTGGGTTCTTTTGCAGGTAAGTGTCACATAATGGACTAGTATGTGATGCATACTAGCCTATTATGCTTTTAATTTGCAGGCTATACAGGGAGCAAAAGAGGAAGTAAAACCCATCAGGGTTTACTTCCTCTTTAAGGACCAGCCGGCTCCCCTGGGTAAATCGCCGTAACTGTATATCAGCCGCTTTAAAAGCTCTAGGAGGTGCGCCTGCGATGCCAGAGCTGATGCGCATGGCAGGTGGGTGCGATGTCCGCCAGCCACCCGCGGTTGCTCCTGACAGAGACAGAACAGAGATCTGTCAATGTAAATGACAGATCTCCGTTCTGTCAGGGGAGGAGAGACAGATCTGTTGTTCCTACTGAATAGGAACAGCGATCGGTCTCCTCTCCCAAGGCAGTTCCATCCCCCCACAGTTAGAAACACCCCCTAGGACACACATTTAACCCCTTGATCGCCCCCTAGTGTTTACCCCTTCCCCGCCAGTGACATTTATACAGTAATCAGTGGCTAATTTTTAGCTCTGATCGCTGTATAAATGTCAGTGGTCCCAAAAAAGTGTCAAAAGTGTCCGATCTGTCCGCCGCAATGTCGCGGACCTGATAAAAATCACTAATCGCCTCCATTACTAGCAAAAAAAATAATAAATGATAAAAATGCCATAAATCTATCCTCTATTTTTGCACAAACCAATCAATATACGCTTATTGCAATTTTATTTTATTTATTTGTTTAACCAAAAATATGTAGAAGAATACATATTGGTCTAAACTGATGAAGAAATTCGTTTTTCTGGGAGATATTTATTATAGCAAAAAGTAAAAAAGATTTTAAAATTGTCGCTCTTTTTTTGTTTATAGTGCAAAAAATAAATAACGCAGAGGTGATCAAATACCACCAAAAGAAAGCTCTATTTGTGGGAAAAAAAGGACGTCAATTTTGTTTAGGTACAACGTTGCATGACGGCGCAATTGTCAGTTAAAGCGACGCAGTGCCATATTTCGCAAAAAATGGCCTGGTCATTAAGGGGGAAAATCTTCCGTATTTATTTCTGTACGTGGTTAATTGTATGGAAATGCTAAATCATGCATTTGATGAACAGCTCATCGACACAGGCCCTCGGGAAAACAAATTTCTGCTTTAAATGGTTGAATGACTTAAAGGGAAGGTCCCGTAAAATGATTTTTTTTTTAAAAGTCAGCAGCTACAAATACTGCAGCTGCTGACATTTAAAATATGGACACTTACCTGTCCAGGGCGCCCGCGATGTCAGCACCCGGGGCTGAACCGTCCCTCGGTCCTCGGATGCTGCTGACGTCATCTTTGGTAAATAAATCTGGAAATGAAGCCTTGCGGCTTCACTTCCCGGTTCCCTACTGCGCATGCGCGAGGCGCAATCCGAATGGTCCCCGCTGTCTCTGGGACCCATGTGTGTCCCAGCAGACAGCGCGGGGGGGGGGACGGGAAAAGGCGTATGCCTGGAAGTGGGTGCAAATACCTGTCTTAGACAGGTATCTGCACCCCCCTCCCTCCTGAAAGGTGCCAAATTAGACACCGGAGGGGGGGGGGGGGGTCCGAAAAGCGGAGGTTTTCATTTTTGTGTGAACCTCCGCTTTAATAACAATGAGGCAGAAGATACAGGCCCTGAAAGATAGGAGTCAAACTAAAAATATTTGCACAGCCCAAACTTTTTTTCTAGTTTTGTATAGAGTGGAGAATGGTTAGATCCTCTACAAAGTTATTATTGTGATTTGTGTCCTTTGCTGGTAGGATTAACTCTCTCTCTTTGTCCAAAAGATCGTTGTCACTGAAACAGAACATTATGGGAAATCCAAAGTTTTAGGAATCTCAGTTGGCACCAATATAAAACTGGGGAATAATCTTTTTAATGAGGGCATCTGTTCCTGGCGCAACTAACTCCCTTATTTTTGTGATAATGTCTTCCCAATTTCCACTCATGTGAATCTTTACCAACATTATGGTCTTGGATCTTGGGACACTGTTATCCTCCACCCATGGTGCACATTTCACTGGCCCAATTTTAGGGTAGGCGCACTTTGTGGGTTGTCCCGCCAGACCCAGGTGAGCATGACCAAATCACACCCACTTTATGGGTTGATCCTTTCCAGACCATAACCCTTAATTAAAGGTCTAAGTGGGGACATTTTGGGTCCACCAGAGTAACAATCTATATATACAGTACAGTACAAGCTTTTTATTTATTGTCATTTGATCATTTGTCAGTATTAGTGGATTTCTCCTCCCTTGAAGAAGAATGACATATATATTCTTCATATTTCTGTGAATATAATGATGGAAACATCATCTTTATTTCTTTATCTCAAATTCTTTTAACTAATTTGTCTACAAGAAATAAGGAGTATTGATCTGATATAGTTTAATTGTATTGTGGGCTGACAACACACAGCATCTCGGGGACTGAGTGGTATCAGCCCTGCTCGGTGTCTTTTGCTAAACTACCCACCCACTCTCAGATCTCTGAAACATAAAGGCTGATCATTCTAGATAAGACATGTGCACCAAGATAAAAATTAATGGGGGAGATAAGACATGTGCAGAGGACACTGGGCAGTCTGGATTTTTAACAAGACCTACAGATTTTTTTTTGCAGTAATCAAACAAGTATAACCAAATGGTTCCTACGGTGTATTGCATTATGAAAATGGACAAAATAAGAAAATGTCTTTGTTAGGGTCTATATACACCTTAACTCTATTATTTGTAATGCTCCCAACAGTCAAGAGTCCCCTTTCACTATGGCTCAAAGGGACATTAAAGACTCGTAAAAGGTTTTTTTTTTTATTATTCTCAACAATTTCTGTAACTAAAGTGGTAAAGCGGTGGTGGTGATGATTTGGCAAGGGGGTCCTAGAGTTGTAAAAGCTGGAGCTATTGGTATTAACCACATGCCAACCGGGCCATAGCCGAAAGACGGCTACAGCGCGGTCAGCTTATCCTGGGTGGACATCCTACGGACATCCTCCCAGAAACTTGCTCCCGCGCGCCCCCTGGGGCGCGCACTCGGGAACATCCGTGACCGCTGAGTCCCGAGGACCCGGCGCATCACGGATCACGGTAAACGACCGCTGATAGCGGCCGTTTACCACGTGATCGCTCCGTCAAATGACGGAGCGATCACATGTACACAAACCGGCGTCACGTCATGACGCCGGTTCCTCCCTCCCCTCTCTGTACCGATCGGTACAGTGAGAGGGGAAAAGTGGAAAAGGGATGAGATGGGACCAGCGCTGTGGGCTGGATGTGTAGTGCCCACAGCGCTGGTCAGTGACAGCAATACTCTGCCACCACTGTGCAATACACTGCCACCACTGTGCAATACCAGTATCAATACTGTGCAACACTGCAACACTGCAATACTCGCCAGTACTCTGCCAATACTCTGCAAATACTCGCCAATACTCGCCAATACTCTGCAATAAATTTTAATAGAAACAAAGAATTTTTTTTTACCGAATTTTCAGTATTTTTTGATTTATAGCGCAAAAATTAAAAAACCCAGCAGTGATTAAATACCACCAAAAGAAAGCTCTATTTGTGGGAAAAAAAGGACACAAAATTCATTTGGGTACAGTGTTGCAGTAATTGTCATTCAAAGTGTGAGAGCACCGAAAGCTGAAAATTGGTCTGGTTAGGAAGGGGGTCTAAGTGCCCAGTGGGTAAGTGGTTAAAAGATAATTACCGTATATCCTCGAGTATAAGCCGAGTTTTTCAGCACATTTTTTTGGTGCTGAAAATGCCCCCCTCGGCTTATACTGGAGTCAAGCACTTTTCTGCAGCAGAAAATTAAATTTTCCGACCCGAATTTAAGGCCCTGTATCTCGGGGCCATTTGGTATGCCAACCCAGTGGACATAGCACTACAACATATCCAAAGATGGAGTTCCTATCACCAAGTGGCCCCGAGATACAGGGCCCCAAAGTCGGTTCGGAAAATTTCATTCTCTGCTGCAGAAAAGTGCTTGACATTTTCCGACCTGAGTTTGGGGCCCCCGTATCTCGGGGCCACTTGGTGCTAGGAACTCCACATTGGTATTAAAACCCAGTGGAACCAACACTACAACATATCAACATATATCAACATAAGCCAAAGATGGGGTTCCTAGCATCAACTGACCCCAAGATACAGGGCCCCAAAGTCGGTCAACTGTGTCCATCTGCAGCAATGTCATTTCGGGACCCTTTGGGTGCAGCTAGGGGGCATCTAGGAACCCTTAACTACCAACTTTGAAGTTTGGGGAACCTATGGCTGCAAATGGGCACAGTGAGGCATGTAAATGGGCACAGTGAGGCTGCAAATGGGCATTGTTGACCCTCTTTTCCACTTACAGTAGCTGCGCATTTCTCACCCTAGGCTTATACTCGAGTCAATAAGTTTTCCCATTTTTTTGTGGTAAAATTAGGTGCCTCGGCTTATATTCGGGTCGGCTTATACTCGAGTATATACGGTATTATGTTGTTATCTTGTAAATGGGTAATGAGCCTAAAAAACTCTGGATACATTTAGAATGGGTCTGTTCACGTATTACAATGTGATTGTGTAATCTATGAACAATTTCCTCAGTTATGTATTGAAACAGACTCTAAACAATGCATTCAATTCATATCTAATCAGGTATGTCCTTGCATCCCATGATACAGCTGTTTGCACAATAGACTGTAGCATGTGCACCTAGCTTTACACATATGTAATTGCTATGACTGTGTGTCATATGCGGCGTACACACGAAGGGACAATCCCGCGGGATTATCCTCTGGACTGAAGTCCAGCGGATAATCCCCTCGTGTGTGGGCGCCGGCGGACTTTTTGGCGCCAAAGTACGGCGGACTAAAGTTTCAGGTTTTGTTCTCAAATTATCCGCTGGACTTGGCAGTCCAGCGGATAATCCCGCCGTTAGTGGGCAAGTCCGCGGGACTTTTGAAATGAAGGGACTTGCCGCTCATCGGCAAGTCCGTTCATTTAGCACGTGACTTCAGGTTACGTAGCTAGCGTAGGCAGTTACTGCCGCCGCGCTAGCTCCGTGACCTGGCATGGATTTAAAGAGAATCCCCACGCCGAAAAAAACGGCGTGAGGGTTCCCCCCAAATCCATGTCAGACCCTCATCCGAGCACGCAGCCTGGCAGGCCAGGAAAGGGGTGGGGACGAACGAGCGCCCCCCCCCCCTCCTGAGCCGTACCAGGCCGCGTGCCCTCAACATGGGGGGTGCCCTGGGGAAAGGGGGGCCGTGCGGCCCCCCCACCCCAAAGCACCTTGTCCCCATGTTGATGAGGACAAGGGCCTCTTCCCGACAACCCTGGCCGTTGGTTGTCGGGGTCTGCGGGCGGGGGCTTATCGGAATCTGGGAGCCCCCTTTAATAAGGGGGCCCCCAGATCCCGGCCCCCCACCCTATGTGAATGAGTATGGGGTACGATGTACCCCTACCCATTCACCTAAGGTGTAAAATGTAAAGTAAAAAAAAAAACACCCACACTTTTGAAAAAATAGTTTATTGCACTGCTCCGGGGGTCTTCTTCCGTCTTGGGGGTCTTCTCGCCGGACTCCCCCGCCATTTACCAAGCTCTTTTACCGAGCAAGGGGAGTCCGGCTACCTTCTTCGTCGTCGCCGCCGTCTGGGGGTCTCGAGCCGCCTTCGGGGGTCTTCTTCCGTCTTGGGGGTCTTCTCGCCGGACTCCTCCCCTCTCTTCTGCTCTTTTACCTAGCTCTTTCACGAGGGGAGGAGTCCGGCTACCTTCTTCGTCGTCGCCGCCGTCGTCTGGGGGTCTCGATCCGCCTTCGGGGGTCTTCCGGGGGTCTCTTCTGTTCTTGCGGCGGTCGTCGTCTTCCGCGCCGCCGGCGCCTTCTTCTTCTTGTCCTCCTTCTTGTCCTTCTTGTTCTTCTTCTTCTTCCGATGTTGACCCGACGCTCTCTCTGCCGGAATGCCTGTGCCGCTCTGCGCTCGGACTTATATAGGGACATGGGCGACAGGGTCACATGTTCATGTCACATGGTGACCCCGCCCCCTTGCGATGTCACAGTCCCAGCATCCTCCGGGACTGTGACAACACAAGGGGGCGGGGTCACCATGTGACATGTGCATGTGACCCTGTCCCCCATGTCCCTATATAAGTCCGAGCGCAGATCGGCACAGGCATTCCGGGCAGAGACAGCGACGGGTCAACATCGGAAGAAGAAGAAGAACAAGAAGGACAAGAAGAAGGACAAGGCGCCGGCGGCGCAGAAGACGACGACCGCCGCAAGAACAGAAGAGACCCCCGGAAGACCCCCGAAGGCGGATCGAGACCCCCAGACGGCGGCGACGACGAAGAAGGTAGCCGGACTCCCCTCGCTCGGTAAAAGAGCTTGGTAAATGGCGGGGGAGTCCGGCGAGAAGACCCCCAAGACGGAAGAAGACCCCCGGAGCAGTGCAATAAACTATTTTTTCAAAAGTGTGGGTGTTTTTTTTTTACTTTACATTTTACACCTTAGGTGAATGGGTAGGGGTACATCGTCTGGGACGGCGCCCATGTCTAGTAGCCAGTAATAGCCGCATTCAAGTAGACTTGAAATGTGGAAGATTGTTCACCATTCATCCATGTCACTTCAGCAGTGATCGATCCACCCAAGAAGAGACCCATCCTGGATTGGGCTTGTCTGATACCTTCCAGATCTACTCATGTGTCCAGCTTTTAATTACTTGGAGAAGATGAAGGAAGGGTAGGGTTCTCTGCCTTCTGTGATGTCATATCCAATGAGATGTAGCCAGGAGACATGTGCGATTAGTTTCGTACGAATCGGAAATTCGTACGAATTTTCAGAAATTCGTACATTCGTACAAAATACAATTTTTTATGCATACGAATTCCGTACGAAATATGAAATTTAATTTACGAATTTCGGATCTAAATTAACAGAAACGTGACTGGTGTTTATGCATAAGAATTCTGTACGAAATACGAAATTTCGTTTACGAATTTCCGATCCAAATTAACAGAAACGTTTAAATTTACGATTCGTACGAAATTCGTATTTCGTACGAATCCGAATTAAATTTCGTACACAAATTACGAAATACGATTTTTTTTTAATACGGAACGGAACGAAACAAAACAAATTTTTTGACGGCGCCCATGTCTAGTAGCCAGTAATAGCCGCATTCAAGTAGACTTGAAATGTGGAAGATTGTTCACCATTCATCCATGTCACTTCAGCAGTGATCGATCCACCCAAGAAGAGACCCGTCCTGGATTGGGCTTGTCTGATACCTTCCAGATCTACTCATGTGTCCAGCTTTTAATTACTTAGAGAAGACGAAGGAAGGGTAGGGTTCTCTGCCTTCTGTGATGTCATATCCAATGAGATGTAGCCAGTACTAGCCGCATTCAAGTAGACTTGAAATGTGGAAGATTGTTCACCATTCATCCATGTCACTCCAGCAGTGATCAATCCACCCAAGTAGAGACCCTTCCTGGATTGGGCTTGTCTGATACCTCCCAGATCTGCCCATGTGTCACATAGGCCCCCACAGCAGATCACATGACAATTCTAAACAATGGATGGTTTCATTTCATGCCATCCATTGTATACAATTTTGTTGCTAGCTGTGATTGGTCACAGTGATCACATGGTAAAGACTGAGCCCATCACAGCCCATCTGTACCATGTGATTATCTTTAACCAATCACAGCTAACCACAACAAAAGACACTGAAATAACCAGTTTCATTAAGTAAACATGGTTGCTTATACCAATGAAATTCAATGGCATATGTAATCATAAAGTGTAGAAAAAAAAACCACTGTAATGCCGCGTACACACGGTCAGAATTCTCGTCGGAAAAAGCTCTGATGGTTTTCCCGTCGGAATTCCGACGGAATTTCGCTCAAACTGTCTTGCCTACACACGGTCACACCAAATTCCGATGGTCAATAACACCACGGCATACAACACATTCGACTGCACTATAAAAGGGAAGTTTAAAGTGGTGGGACACCCTGAAAAAAAAAAACTTTAAAAAAATGTTAACAATTTAAAATGAAAAAAAAATATATATATATATCGTTTTTTTTTTTTACTTACCAGAAATGGCTGTTGCTAGGCAGATCGTCCTAATCTGCCTCCTCCAGCGCCGCGGTGATCTTCTCTCCTTCCATTCGCATTCACAGTAGGCCGCCGGATCCGGCCTCCACGACCGATATCGCGGGCGCCCTGGGAGGGTAAGTGTACTTATTAAAAGTCAGCAGCTACTTTTTTTTTAGCTGCTGACTTTTAAAAAAAAAAATTTTTTAAGGTGAAACACCGCTTTAATGCTTCTGAGCATGCGTCGAACTGTTTCCGATAGAAAGGTTTTCCGTCGGAAAAATTAAGAACAGGTTCTCAATCCAAAGTTCCGACAGAACAAGACCGATGGGCATACACACGGTCGGAAAATCTGATGAAAAGCTCCCATCGGACTGTTTCCATCGGAAATTCCGACCGTGTGTACGCGGTATAACACTGTATTGCTTTGATCACAGTGTGAAAAAAAAAATTGTTAAAAAAGGAAAAAAATGTAATATTAAAAAATGAATTTTATTTTTTTTTTACAAACTTTTAAAAATTGTCACCAGTCATAATAACGCTGTACTGCACTGGTGACAGTATCTGAAAAAAAATTTTATGAAGAAAGATTATTTATTTGCAAAATTGTAAAATATCCCGTCTTTTTTAGTTTATTTAGCAAAAAAAAAAAACCCGGTGGTGATTAACCACTTTCAGACCGGACCATTTTGCTGGCTTAAGACCAGACCACTTTTTGCGATTCGGCACTGTGCCGCTTTAACTGACAATTGTGCGGTTGTGCGATGTGGCACCCACAAATAGAGCTTTCTTTTGGTGGTATTTGATCGCCTCTGCGGTTTTTATTTTTTGCGCTATAAACAAAAAAAGAGCGACAATTTTGAGAAAAAATCATTATTTTTTAGTTTTTGCTATAATAAATATCCCCCAAAAATATATAAAAAAACATTTTTTTTTTCCTCAGTTTAGGCCGATACGTATTCTTCTACATATTTTTGGTAAAAAAAATTGCAATAAGCGATTGTTGATTGGTTTGCCCAGTATTGAAGTGGTTAAAGCTTGGCATGTTAACTAAAAGAATAAGTACCCCTAAACGGACTTTTAAGGCATTAATATATATACAAAAAAAAGTATAGGAAAATGTTTGCAGTTTTACAAAATATTTATTCGACAAAAATTTTAAAAAAACATGGTCATTTATAAAAAATATATAATAATAAATAAATAAAAATGTAAAAACAATTGTAAAAAAAATTACACCCAAGCATTTAAAATCCTCCTCAAAAAGTTTTCATACATAGATTTGTATACATTCCAACCATTTTCTGTCTTAAATGACCATGTTTTTTAAAAATGTTTTGTCAAATAATTTATTTTGTAATACTGCAAACATTTTCCTATACTTTTTTTTGTATAGATATTAATGCCTTAAAAGTCGGTTTTGGGGTACTAGACATGTGCAATTCGTTTAGTTTTTTTTGTCGTTTTTTTTCGTTATATTCGTTCATTCGTTATCGTACGAATGAACGAACGATTCGATAAAAATTTTAACGAATTGTTCGAATCGAACGAATACGAAAAACAACGAAAATCCGAAATAACCAAATTAGAAACAACGAAACTACGAAAAAAGAAAATCCGAAAAACTAAAACAGGAACAACGAAAATCAAAATGAACGAAAAAATTCGTACATTCGTAACTTTTTTTTTTTTGTTGAATTGGTCATTTTCCGTGTCTCTTACAATGGCGCTGCTTAACGTGCTTCGAATGGATTGAACGAAAAAATTCGTACATTCGTAACTTTTTTTTTGGATTCGTATATTATTCGTATCGAATAAATCAATTTAACGAAAAGTACGAATGTAACTAAGTCTACGAAAATACGAATGCGCCGAATTTCGAATAAACGAAAATTAAACTAACAGAAAAACGAATCAACGAAAAAATAACTCTTACGAAAATACGAATCGTTACGAATACGAACACCAACGACTTACGAATTTACGAATCGTTACGAATCAACGGAAACGAAGAAAACGAAACAAACATTTTTTTTTTTGTGCACATGTCTATTCTTTTAGTTTACAATTTCTGGATGTGGCATTATATCTATGTGAACACATCTGCCGACCTTCCCATTTTCCTGCTAAAGCTTGGCATGTTGGGTATCTATTTACTTGGCACAACCTCACCTTTTATATTTTACCAAAAAATTGGGATATACATTGCATTTGTGAGAGCAGGTCAAAAATGAAGCCAGATTGTACACAAGGAAGTAGAAGGTGTGCGCTAATCTAATGCACATCCGCCACTCATCCTAAGCACAGAACCCTGCACTTTACTGCATTCATTTAATGCATTTTTACTAAAAATAGAGATTCAATAAACAGTTGTTCTAATACTGTGCGACATAAAACGCTTTCAGCTACCATCATTTCCTTTCCTATGCTTTCAGAAAGTATGTAATCATGTGTTGAGGTTTTAAGTGTGTTTTCGTGTAAAATATGCACATTTTAAGCAAGCGTGCAACAAAAAAAATGAAAAAACTAAATGTTTTTGACAGCAAAAAGGCTAGGAATGACTATCGCACATTGTAATGTCAATAGAACGATGAGTCAGCATGCTAATGAGCCTCTTAGGTCTACTGATAGGAACCCAAGTTAAAACGAAACCCCCTTGACTAGGACATCACACACACCCATGGGTCATGGATGTAGAGTTCATGCAGACTACAAAGTAAAACATTAAAGCCTCGGGTA
Organism: Lithobates sylvaticus; assembly: GCA_028564925.1. Taxonomy (NCBI): domain Eukaryota; kingdom Metazoa; phylum Chordata; class Amphibia; order Anura; family Ranidae; genus Lithobates; species Lithobates sylvaticus. Next base: position 41,698,657 of record CM053026.1, on the reverse strand, counting down.
TAGATATCACGGACTCGCAATGGGAGAGCGCCTGTATATTGGCGCACAAAGGCTCTATTAGCACAAGGGCACAAGAAACGGCTTACAAGATTCTAACGCATTGGTATGCAACTCCGGTAAAGATTCACAAATGGTTTCCGCAGTCTAGTGATATGTGCTGGAGGTGCGGCAAGGAAAGGGGCACTCTCATACATATCTGGTGGCACTGTGAGAAGCTGATGCCCTTCTGGAATACAGTGACAGATCTAATATACCAGATCACGGAGACCAGGCTTGTTTTGAACGCAGCAAACTGCCTACTACATATTTCTAATTTCTCCATAAGCAAATACAAAAACTGTCTGTCCAAATTCCTGCTGATAGCAGCTAACACAATCATTCCACTCCGTTGGAAATCCACTTCGGTCCCAACGGTGAAGGAATGGCTCCATAAAATCTTTCACATTTGCGAGATGGAAGATACAAAAGCACAAGCTGAGGAAAAGGCTGAACGATATCTCAAGACCTGGTCTCCCTGGTTTAACTACAGACTCACTCAAGAATATCTAGCACTAACCACGTAGCTGGATAAGGCCAGGTATCCATAACAATGTTGTCTGATGCATGGACAAAAACATCGACCTAATGTAACTTTTTGAATGCTGCTGTGTACTAATGAAGGAATTACCTAGCTCTAGATATGTATTTAGATTCATGGGCAGTCGATAGCACAGGATAGCCCTATGCTTCTTTCTCTCTACTACCTCTAATTCCCCCCCTTTAACACTCTAACTATCCTTAATTCTCTCTATTCACCCCCAAGTACATTTCCCCAATGACTTTTGGGAAGCGGCTTCAGCTCCTAAGCAACACGAGCCAAGCCTCATTTAGCCAGCTATGGCCAGATATTACAGTTTAAATATCACAGTTTAAATATGCAGATTGTTTTAAAGTGACCAACTGTTGTAACCGACCAATCATACTACTGCACTGTTCATATTTATCGTGACAATGTACTTCTGTTGAATCATTTGTATTCTGTTTAATCCTTAATAAACCTTTGAATGAAAAAAAAAAAACATTAAAGCCTCGTAAACACGATCGTTTTTTCCGCAGACAAAGCCTTATACACACAATCGGACTTTCCGGCGGACTTGGTCCGGCGAACCATAGTCCGGCGGACATTCCGATCGCGTGTGGGCTCCAGCAGACTTTTGCTTCCCAAAAGTCCGTCAGACCTAGATTTACACGCTGCGTATCAACTTATATAGGCATAAGGGGTGGGGTCACCGGGTGATGTCCTTGCCCCATATGACGTCACAGTCATGGGGCATGTTGACGTCACTGTGACGTCATACGGTGCGGGGGCATTACCCGGTGACCCCGCCCCTTATGCCTATATAAGTTGAAAGTCCGGCGGATGGTCCGTTGGAAAGTCCGATCCTCTGTGCGCAAGTCCGCTCGTTCGGAAAGTCCGGCGGACCTCCGCTGCAAAGTCCGGCGGATTGTCTGAAAGTCTGATCGTGTGTACGCGGCATTAGACTTTTGTCCAAAGGGCGTGTGCCTGGATTTTGTCTTGCATACAAACGGTACACAATTGTCGGCCAACACACACGAACGTAGTGATGTACTAGACGTGCTACGAGCCGAAAAAGAGGAAGTTCAATTGTCAGGCCCAGGTCCATCGGATCATGTCCGTCGTACTTTGTCCGATGTTGGTTTTGCGTACACACGGTCGGACAAAGTTGTCGGAAAATCCGATCATTCTGAACGTGGTGACGTTTGTTGCCTACGACGGGACTACGTAGAGGCTAGTAGCCAATAGCTTTGGTCTTGTAATGTGATCTGAGCATGCGTGGCACTTTGTCCGTCGGAATTCGCTACACACGATCGGATTTGGTGTGATCGGACTTTGTTGTCAAAAAATCTATCCAGCAGGAGATAGGACTTTGTCCGTCGGACAATCCGATGGAAACTGTCCGATGGTGCCTACACACGGTCGGAATTTCCGACAACATTGTCTGATAGGACAGAATCCATCGGAAAATCCGATCATTCTGAACGTGGTGACGTTCGTTGCGTACGACGGGACTACGTAGAGGCTAGTAGCCAATAGCTTTGGTCTTGTAATGTGATCTGAGCATGCGTGGCACTTTGTCCGTCGGAATTCGCTACACACGATCGGATTTGGTGTGATCAGACTTTGTTGTCAAAAAATCTATCCAGCAGGAGATAGGACTTTGTCCGTCGGACAATCCGATGGAAACTGTCCGATGGTGCCTACACACGGTCGGAATTTCCGACAACATTGTCTGATAGGACAGAATCCATCGGAAAATCCGACCGTGTGTATGGGGCTTTACTAGAAGTTTGGTGAGTGTTGATTTGCACTTTTCATTTCGCACTTTTCAGTTTGTTTCTGAATGGCCGTTCGTCAACCAGCCATATTGCGAAATCGGAGGAGATAACGTGTTGTCTATTATTGACCTTGGAGTTATTGCTTTGACCCAAGTCCAGTCCAGGAACAGGAGGAGGAGGAGTTCTTGGACCAAAAAGTGGTTGCTTTATTAATCGTGACCAATTATGTTATATGCCTTTGCTGCGGGAGCTCCAGGAGAATAATGTATGTTTTTCATAATTATTTCCAGATGACGGACCCCTGCTTTCACCATCTCTTAGCATTGTTGACCCCCTATATTAAGAAGCAGGACACATGCATGAGACTTTTATTTTATTTTTTGGTTGAATAATGATTTGATTTGGTATATTTTCTATATTTTTGGATGCATAAAATGCACTTTTTTGTTTAGTTCTATTGGCAGATAGCATGTCTAATTGTATTTGTTTCCTTTTTTTATGCACAATAAATAAAATTGTGTAGAATAATACTTGGCTATGTGTTTAACTTCAAATGACAGTTTGGGAGTCGGCAGTTACATTTTAAAAAATACAATGTAAAATTAACAAGGGACACCAACATAGTTGTATCTTTGATCTTAACCACTTGCTTACTGGGCACTTAAACCCCCCTCCTTTCCAGACCAATGTTCAGCTTTCAGCGCTGTCGCACTTTGAATGACAATTGCGCGGTCATACAACACTGTACCCAAATGAAATTGTTATCATTTTTTCCCCCCAAATAGAGCTTTCTTTTGGTATTTGATCACCTCTTCAATTTTTATTTTTTATTTAAAAAAATTTAAAAGACTGATGTGACAGACCTAGCCAGGACACGGGCTTTTTGAGAGGACTAACTACGAGCCTCCTGCCCACCGATCATGGGCCCTGGATTTTAAGGGGCACAGGGTGAAGGAGAACATTCAATGCTGTATATATGTGTATATATATGTGTGTGGTCTTATGCTGTTGGGACATACACTCTGATGCTAGTGTCATGAACTCAAGATGTTAATTGAGTTAGTTGATCCCATTGTCCTCTGCACAATGCAGGAGACGCTCCGTCTGTTACTGGTGGTCTCCTGCTATTGTGATGAGATGTCTTGTGGTGGTAATTATGATAATTTATAATCAACTGTGTTTAGCTCGGTGACCACAAGTCTGACTTGTAGTGAAATCCTGAGTCACATCAGCTGCTTAAAGGAATTAGCTAATTAGTTTATGTTAAGTTGTTACAAGTGTATTGTTAGAATAATATGAGCAGGAGGGGGGATCTCCTCTTCTACTGTATATAAATGTCATCTTTGTAATACATTTTCAGTCCATGTTGGCACCAAGCAAGTGTTGTCTCGTTTGGTGCTTGGGAGCGGTTGGAATATCTTATACCTATATCCAGACTGAGAGGAAGTGTTATATGACGAACGCACTCAAGAGGAGTGTAGGGACGTTCCGTCACATTGTTGGCAAGCAGTGGGATCATACTTCCTGCAGTCTGGGACATCCAAACCTCCACCTGGATCCAAGGTCCGGATAGCAGGAGAAGAGGAGAGGTACAGATACCAGCCGCCATGGAAGACGAATTCAGGAGGAGGTTGCGAGAGATGCAGCTACAGCACAGAGGACCAGTATCAGAGCAGGTCCTGCTGGGATGGTTTGATTCTATTCGCTGCGAACTCTGGAAGGAAGCGCTAGCCCGTGAGCGGCGTCACCAGGGAAAAGTTCTCCCCTCCAACCAGGAAAGGTACTGGTCGCAGTATGGATTGCGGGTGCTGTTTTTGGGAGAGAAACCGCACAAGGAGCAGACAGCTGAATTAAGCAGGCTGATCTGGGCAGAGATGAAGCTGGATGAGAGTTACAGAGCCCTCCAGTGGCATGTATCCCAAGCATGCCCTTGGATAGCAGATGACAGCCCAACGGAAGGCTTAAGCTACGGCGGCCTGGGACTGTTGTATGTGAAGCTGACAGGAGACTCTAACTTTGGGAGTGATTTGGAGTGGCGGTTGGATGAAATCATGGATTTCAGAAAAGGGCTACTGAACGTCTCGGAAGTGCACTGGGCACTGGAAGATTTGGAGTTTCTTGCCGATCAGGAATGGGAGCTGGAGATTGCCTACAGACGGCTGCTAGACTCTGCTCAGTGCCAGGGCTGGGCTCCCTTTGCCTGGGACTATCAAGAAATACCAGTGGACAACTCTGGTCTGGCTGAAGAGTCGGCAATGTGGCAGAGTAACAGTGTGCTTTGCCAACCTGCCCCTGCAGCTATGGATGCGGAGGTCTTATGGCGGATGCAGCAAGTGCTGACTGACCTTGATGATCCTGTTTCTGCATGGGATGATCTTGGATGGAGGAATGTGCCTGTCCAGCAGCATGCCAGGGAATCGGCAGTGGAAAATCTGGAAATTGCCACCCCAGAAACTGAAGTGCTGACAACCGGCCAGAGCTCTGCCAACCTCTGCTCAGCACTGATAGCATCTTCTGGGTTCCATGGACAGGAGATGGTGAATCTATATCCCCAGACACCAGTTACAGAGACAGGGGATTTAATAGACTTTTCTGCTGAGGAAAAACAGCCTGATGAGCCTCCATCAGAAGAGCTGGTATTAGGGCCAAACTTCATTGAGCTCTGCCCAGCACCAACAGCAGTATCTGTGGAGTTCCAGGAAGCCGGGGCAGTTGGCCCCTCTCTCCGGCGACAAGCTGATGTAGTGAAGCTGCTACTCCCAGCTGAATCACTGGCAACAGGGCAGAGCACCGCTGGCCTCTGCCTAGCACCTACAGTGTCTCTACAGCTTCAAGAAGCTGGGGCGATCGGTCACACTGTCCAGCAGCAGACGGCGCCCCAGAATGATAACACCAACCCAGCTAAAGTGCTGGCAACCGGACAGAGGGTTCAAGACCTCTGCCCCACACTTGTGGCAGTTCTGGAGGCCCAGGGTGAGGAGGTGGTGGTCACTCCCGAGCAGCAGCTCAGGACCCAAGGAGAGGATGCAATCTGCACTTCACAACTGCAGCTTGAACTGATATCGGTGGATGGGACTTCAGTCCCCACTTGTATACTCCATGGATGCTGGGCGGTCGGCCCAGATCCCCAACAGCATGATGGACTGAGCCCAGTCACCCTGTCTTCTCCCCAGCGGCTGAAAAGACTCCAGGGAGAAGGGCCAGTCCAGGCCTCTCCCCAGCGGCGGAGATGTTCTATGAGAGAGGCAGAGGTTGGCTGGGTGAGTGCTCTGTTTGAAACAATTTGTTTGGGGTACTGTGTGGGTACAGGCATTAGAGGACTGGAACTATGGACTAACTTCGGAGTCAACCCGTCTGGGGTCTCCTCCTGTGTTAGTCTCCTGCCGAAAGGGGAGAAATGTGACAGACCTAGCCAGGACACAGGCTTTTTGAGAGGACTAACTACGAGCCTCCTGCCCACCGATCATGGGCCCTGGATTTTAAGGGGCACAGGGTGAAGGAGAACATTCAATGCTGTATATATGTATATATATATATGTGTGTGGTCTTATGCTGTTGGGACATACACTCTGATGCTAGTGTCATGAACTCAAGATGTTAATTGAGTTAGTTGATCCCATTGTCCTCTGCACAATGCAGGAGACGCTCCGTCTGTTACTGGTGGTCTCCTGCTATTGTGATGAGATGTCTTGTGGTGGTAATTATGATAATTTATAATAAACTGTGTTTAGCTCGGTGACCACAAGTCTGACTTGTAGTGAAATCCTGAGTCACATCAGCTGCTTAAAGGAATTAGCTAATTAGTTTATGTTAAGTTGTTACAAGTGTATTGTTAGAATAATATGAGCAGGAGGGGGGATCTCCTCTTCTACTGTATATAAATGTCATCTTTGTAATACATTTTCAGTCCATGTTGGCACCAAGCAAGTGTTGTCTCGTTTGGTGCTTGGGAGCGGTTGGAATATCTTATACCTATATCCAGACTGAGAGGAAGTGTTATATGACGAACGCACTCAAGAGGAGTGTAGGGACGTTCCGTCACAACTGAATTAAAAAAAAAAATGTATTTTTTTTTTTAATTTTGTTATAAAAATATAAAATGGGTAATTTTTGTCCGTCATTGATGTACGCTGATGAGGCGGCAGTGACGGGCACCGATAGGTGGCAGTGATGGACACTGATGGGTTACACTGATAGGCAGCACTTTTAGGTGGCACTGATTGGCAGCACTGGTGGGCATTGATAGGTGGCACTGGTGGGCATTGATAGGTGGAACTGGTGGGCATTGACAGGTGGCACTTGTGGGCATTGACAGGTGGCACTTATAGGCATTGCAAGGTGGCACTTATGAGCATTGCAAGGTGGCACTTGAGGGGTTTGCAAGGTGGGACCAATGTCCCTTTAAGATAAGCTGGTGATCGGCTTTTTTTTTCTCCTCCGCTGTCAGCGTGAGGAGAAAAAAAAAAACGATCACCAAGCTTTTGTTTTTATCATGTGATCAGCTGTCATTGGCTGACAGCTGATCACATGGTAAGGGGCCGGGATCCGCCCCTACAGGGCACGCGCAGGGAGCGTGCACAGGGGAGGACGTCATATGACGGCCTCCCGGGAATTGAGATCCATGCTGTGCGCGGGTGGCGAGTGGTTAAACTACAGGATAATGGTGTTGTGGTAACTTGCACCAAAAAAAATATCAAGCATAATAATATTATTCTTGATATCACTAGGAAAAAAAAGCCTTTTGAAAATTAGTTTGCCATAACTCCATCAGTATTACCAGCAAAGCAGCTTCATTATTATCCCATTAAAGAAGAAGAGAATTGTGCGCTGCATTTGGAGATTTCATAATTTGCCGCGTCACTTATGTTAATTCTCCATTACGAACGCTAGTTTACAAGACCGACCGTTTCTGGCTCGTCCTTGCTTCCGAGCATGCGTGTTTGTACTTTTGACTTGTGTACACATGCTCGGAAAATCCGACAAAACACATTTGTCGCCTGCCATCCAACATTTGTCCATGGAAAATCCGACAACAATTGTCCGATGGAGCTTACGCATGGTCGGATATTATGCCAACAGCCTGTCATCACACGATTCCCGTCGGAAAATCCGATCGTGTGTACGAGGCTTAAGTGGCCTAAAAAACCTTTGTTCATTATATTCTATAAAACTGCCATTGGAGTGAATGAGCCTTTTAGTTGCCAGAGATATTCACAATAAAGCCGATAAATGGTATCATTTCATCCAAACAAACAGGCAACAATTCTTTTTTTTTTTTCACAGTAATCTCCGCAGTAATAGGTTAATCAAGTTCCATTTCCCAGAGAAGTGATTTATCATTGCGTTTTTTAAAGAAGAGTGGATAATTAAATTATGTTTTCCAATTAAATTATGATAATTGATTTAGATTGATTCTACAGTTTTTTAATGCATCCCAAGTAATTATGATACAATTTTATTCACTTGAACATTGTCAGTAGATCAGGAAAGTGACATACGCTGTGTATTGTTTGTATGTTCTTCGTCCTTTTACGTATTAGGTGTGAAAAATATTGCATTATGAAATAGCAAATGGATTAAAATTGCTTTGACGAAAGCCTATGCCTGTTCAAAGGAAGCCAAATACCTCTTCAGCTGATCTCAGTGTGGCTCCAGAGAGTCGGTCCCCTGAAGTCTGGTAGGAAACCAACACTTCCCGCAGTGTCTCCGTGGTCCCCCCAGAACATATATTCTTGCATTTATATAATTTGTTCAGAATCCCATATTACAGTGATCGCAGGGTTTGACTATAGTGGTCACACATTTTGAAGACCTCGTACTTTGATCAATATACATCACTCTCCAAATTACTATATCTGACCATTGCCCACCTTGGTACCTCCAGAACTCTGTTTGATATGGTGTGTATTTAGAGTTCTATATCTGTATCTACACTCACCAGTCAATTTATTAGATACACCTTGCTAGTACCACGTTGAACCCCCTTTCGCCTTCAGGACTAATTCTTTGTGGAATAGATTCAACAAGGTGTTGGAAACGTTCCTCAGAGATTTTGGCCCATAGTGACATGATAGCATCACGCGGTTGCTGCAGATTTGTTGGCTGCACAACCATGATGCAAATCTCCCGATCTGGTGACTGTGGAGGCCATTTGAGAACAGTGACCTCATTGTCATGTTCAAGAAACCAGTGGTGAGATAATTGAGGCTTTGTGACATGGAGCATTATCCTGCTGGAAGGAGCCATCAGAAGATGGGGACACTGTAGTCATACAGGGATGGACATGGTCACCAACAATACTCAGGTAGGCCATGACATTTAAACGATGCTCAATTGGTATTAACCACTTCCCGACCGCCTAACGCCGATATACGTCGGCAAAATGGCACGGGCAGGCAAAATCACGTACCTGTACGTGATCGTGCATGTGCCTGCCTGTGGGTCGCGCGCGCACCGCCAGCGGCGCACTCGCGACCCGGTCGGGAGCTCCGTGACCCCGGCCGCGGGACCAGCGGACCCGATCGCCGCTGGTGTCCCGCGATCGGGTTACGGAGCTGAAGAACGGGGAGAGGTCTGTGTAAACAAACCTCTCCCCGCGCTTCCTACTCTGACAGTCAGTGATCGGCTGTTCCCTGTCATCGGGAACGCCGATCAATGACGTCAGACGTACAGCCACGCCCCCTACTGTAAAAAAAAAACACAACACGTCACACTGACTCCTCCCCGCCCCCTAGTGGTTAACTCTTTCACTACAACTGTCATTTACATAGGAATCAGTGCTATTTAAATAGCACTGATTTCTGTATAAATGACAAATGTCCCAAAAATGTGTCAAAAATGTCCGATGTGTCCGCCATAATGTCGCAGTCACAATAAAAATCGCTGATCGCCGCCATTACTAGTAAAAAAAAAAAATATTAATAAAAATGCTATAAAACTATCCCCTATTTTGTAAACGCTATAACTTTTGCGCAAACCAATCAATAATCGCTAATTGCGATTTTTTTTTTACCAAAAATATGTAGAAGAATACGTATCGGCCTAAACTGAGGAAAAAAAATGTTTTTTTATATATTTTTTGGGGATATTTATTATAGCAAAAAGCAAAAAATATTGCATTGTTTTCAAAATTGTCGCTCTATTTTTGTTTATAGCGCAAAAAATAAAAACCGCAGGGGCGATCAAATACCACCAAAAGAAAGCTCTATTTGTGGGAAAAAAAGGACGCCAATCTTGTTTTGAAGCCACGTCGCACGACCGCGCAATTGTCAGTTAAAGCGACGCAGTGCCGAATCGCAAAAAGGGGCCTGGTCCTTTGGCTGCCAATTGGTCCGGGGCTGAAGTGGTTAAGGGGCCCAAAGTGTGGCAAGAAAATATCCCCCACACCATTAAACCACCACCACCAGCCTGAACCATTGATACAAGGGAGGATGGATCCATGCTTTTATGATGGTTACGCCAAATTCTGACCCAACCATCTGACTGTCCCAGCTGAAATCGAGACGCATCAGACCAGGCAACGTTTTTCCAATCTTCTATTGTCCAATTTTGGTGAGCCTGTGCGAATTGTAGCCTCTGTTTCCTGTTCTTAGCTGACAGGAGTGGTACTCGGTGTGGTCTGCTTCAAGGTTCAATGTGTTGTGCTTTCAGAGATGGTATTCTGCATACCTTGGTTGTAACGAGTGGTTATTTGAGTTACTGTTGCCTTTCTATCATCTGCAACCAGTCTACCCATTCTCCTCTGACATCAACAAGGCATATTTGTCCACACAACTGCCGCTCACTGGATATTTTATCTTTTTCGGACCATTCTCTATGTAGCGGTACCCCCATAAGGGCTGCTGATTGATTCTATACCCCACTGGTTCCCCCGACTCTCCAGATCCTCTCTTACCTCTGACACCTCAGGTTCCATGTTATAGTGCAATGTTACCAAAGAACGTCATACACCAAAATTCTGTACCACTTAAGTAGTTTACTGTAATATTTTCAACAATATAAACTCATTAGAGCACTTAGATATAATTAATGCAAATATTAACCATAAATGTATATAGACGTGTAATAACTCAATAGCCACCCTAAGAGTGTATGCGGACAGGCAAGAAGTGTAGCTAGCATCCAATCCGACAAAGCACTTACATTGGACACTTTCCCACTCCTATCCTCAGAGCACACACACAACAGAATGGCAAATGCAATATAAGGCACAATACAGCAGTGTAATACAATACCAATATTTATGTCATATACTCAAGGGCTCCCCCTAGGTTGTAATGCAGTTCTAAGAATGGATGATGAAGTAATAATACTTTATAGAAATAGTAACAGTCTCTTGTCCTCTTCTTTCTTCAGCTATCTTATTAAACTGCAGTATTTGTAATCCAAAGAACAGGTGATTAGCAAGTTATAGTGGAAAAGATATGCTACATAAATTACATATTGACACACAGATTTAAATGTTATTCTTTTGTATATGCATATGCAACAAACGCCTAGATATACTAAGCATACAAAATCTTTGGTATGCATGTATATATATATATATATATATATATATTGTAAAGTTCGGGGGACCAGCTAGACCGCAGGACACAGGCTTTTAGTTCAAAAGGAGGTTTTATTAAACTTAAACAGCTTCACAGCAGCAAAACAAAAGAAAAAGGTTTCAGTCTCACCGACTATCAAAGTCCCGAATTGCTATCGCAATCAAACACAGTCCTGGGGTGCTGTCGCAGGTGACTTCATCTGCTAGGAGGCTTCCAGGCCGAACGCTGCTGTTGACTTTGGTTGCTGCAAATCAAGCCAAACACAAACCACTATCTCCTCTGCACTCCTCCACCCATCTGCAACTTCCTGTCTTGTTTTTAAACCCACCTCCTCTGACAGGTGAGTTAACCCTTTTTGTTCCCTTAAAGGGATCACAGACCAAACAGAGGGGAAACATAGCGTCCTTCCAGGACCCAGCCACTGCGTCCTGTACATATCCCCCCCCTGTGCCCCAACGCCAAGGAGGTGGAGGCAACCGTGGAGCTCAAACAATGGACTCGGGAGAGGGCATCTGCATTTTGATGCAGTCTCCCGGGCCTATGCTCCACTACAAATTTAAATTCCTGGAGTGCCAGGAACCACCGGGTAACCCTGGCATTAGTCCCTTTACCTTGTCTCAGCCATGTTAAAGGGGCATGGTCAGAAATCAGCCTAAACTTCCTCCCCAAGAGGTAATATCTGAGGGATTCCAGAGCCCACTTAATGGCCAGACACTCTCGTTCAATTATAGCGTAGTTTTTCTCCGCTGGTGTTAACTTCCTACTGAGGAAAACTACTGGGTGCTCCTCGCCATGAACAACCTGTGACAACACGGCTCCCAATCCTACATCGGAAGCATCAGTCTGTACAACAAACTCTTTTGAAAAATTGGGTGCTACTAGGACAGGGTGTTGGCACAGTGCCGACTTGAGCTCCAAAAAAGCTTTCTCAGCGTCTGCATTCCACTCCACCATGACCGATTTCCGACCCTTAGTCAGATCGGTCAATGGAGCTGCCAACGTGGCAAAGTTGGGTACAAACCTCCTGTAGTATCCCACCATACCCAGGAATGCACGTACCTGTTTTTTTGTGAGGGGGCGGGGCCAATTCTGTACAGCCTCTACCTTGTTGACCTGAGGTTTTACTACCCCTCTACCCACAACATAGCCCAGGTATTTCACCTCCTCCATTCCCAAAGCACACTTTTCCGGGTTTATTGTAAACCCCTCCTTCCAAAGAGAGTCCAGTACTGCCTGGACTTTGGGCAAGTGTGACTCCCAGTCTCTGCTAAAAATGACTATGTCATCCAAGTATACTGAGGCATACTCCCGATGAGGACGTAAAATCCTATCCATTGCCCTCTGAAATGTGGCTGGAGCAGTTTGCAATCCAAAAGGCATTCTCTTGTACTGAAAACTTCCCTCTGGGGTAGAAAAAGCAGTTTTCTCTCTAGCAGCCTTAGTCAACGGGATTTGCCAATACCCCTTGGTAAGGTCTAATGTAGTGATATACCTGGCTGGACCTAGTCTCTCAATAAGCTCATCTACCCGGGGCATGGGGTAGGCATCAAACCGTGAAACTTCATTTAGTTTCCGGAAATCATTGCAGAATCGCAGAGTCCCGTTGGGCTTCGGTACCAACACAATCGGGCTTGACCACTCACTCTGTGATTCCTCAATAATCTCCAGGTCCAACATCTTCTTCACTTCCTCTGAAACAGCCTTCCTTTGGGCCTCTGGAATGCGGTAAGGCCGGACAAAAACTTTGACTCCTGGTTCCGTGACAATATCATGCTCTATGACACTAGTGAGCCCTGGCAAGTCTGAAAATTTCTCTTTATTTCTCTGCAAGAACTCCTTTGCCTGCTGACTTTGGACTCTAGACAGGGTATTTGCTACTTGGACACTCTCCACCCCAACCCTAGGCTCAAGTCTTGCACCAGCCAGGGAGGTCACCGGTTCCCTGTCTGTCCAGGGCTTTAACAAGTTTACATGATATATCTGATAGGGTTTCCTCTTACCTGGTTGGTGGACTCTATAATTTACCTCTCCCACTTTTTCTACAACTTCAAAGGGGCCTTGCCACCTGGCCAAGAATTTACTTTCCACAGTGGGGATCAACACCGCTACTCGATCCCCCACTTGGAAGTTCCTTATTCTAGCAGCCCTATTATAGACCCGTCGTTGAGCCTCCTGGGCTTTTTGCAAATGTTCTTTGACTAGAGGCATCACAGTTCGGATCCTCTCCTGCATTTGGGAAACATATTCAAGAACACTCTTATGCTGAATAGGTTCACTTTCCCATTCCTCTTTAACAAAATCCAGTAGTCCGCGAGGTCTCCGCCCATATACCAACTCAAAGGGCGAAAACCCAGTGGAGGCCTGGGGCACTTCCCGGATAGCAAATAGGAGAGCGGGTAACAGGCAGTCCCAGTCTTTCCCATCCCTTTGTACAACCCGCTTGAGCATAGACTTAAGGGTCTTATTAAAGCGCTCTACCAACCCATCCGTTTGTGGATGGTAGACCGATGTGCGCAGCTGTTTAATCCGGAACAGCTTGCACACATCAGCCATAACCCTCGACATAAACGGGGTGCCCTGGTCCGTGAGTATTTCCTTGGGAAAACCAGTCCGTGTAAACAACTGGAATAATTCCCGAGCAATAGCCTTAGAGGAGGTATTCCGCAGAGGTAGCGCTTCAGGATACCGGGTGGCATAGTCAAGGATCACCAGTATGTAAGAGTGACCTCGAGCTGACTTTACCAAAGGACCCACTATATCCATGGCTATTCTCTCGAATGGGACCTCAATTATGGGCAGAGGGACCAAAGGGCTCCGGAAGTGGGTCACCGGCGCGGTCAACTGACAGGTGGGACAAGAGGCACAGTATCTTCTTACCTCTGCTTTCAGACCTGGCCAGTAAAACCGGTCGGTGATCCGTGCCTCCGTCTTTTCAACTCCCAGGTGTCCCCCTAAAACATCATCATGGGCCAGGTCCAGGACCTTGCGTCTATACTGTTGGGGTACCAATAATTGTTCTACCACATTTTCTCTCACTTTGGTAACCCGATAAAGCAATTCATTATATATGGCAAAGTGGGGCCACCGCTCATTCGCACCTGGCTCTTGGGGTACCCCATTTAATACTACAACTTGTTCCCGTGCACGGGCCAAAGTGGGGTCCTGCATCTGGGCAGTACCAAATGTCCCCTGGGGAACACCCAAATCCGGCAGGGCAGGGGTAGAGGCCACTTCCTCATCCTCTTCACCCAGCATTACCTGAAGTGGGGAAGGTTCCCCCTCCTCAGTGTTCAGGTAGGTCTGCGAACCACACATTTTGACACCCTTCACAGTATCAGCACTACTTTCATCACCATTAACCCAATCATTAGCATTTGTATCAACTGGATCCACATTAGGTTCATTTGGCATCTCAGGGTTATTACCCTCAACCATAGGAACAGAGGAACTAGTTTCTCCCCAGTCTTAGGATCGTTCAGATAGTTCTCCTTGTCCCCACAGTTTTTCAAAAAATGGACAGTCTCGTCCTATGATAACATCATGTATCAAGTTCTTTACCACCCCCACCTCTTGAGTACCAGTGCCATATGCTGTGGAGATGGACACCGAGATGAGAGGGTACTCTCTAGTGTCCCCGTGAATGCATACAACCCGTAAAGTTTTGCTTACTGGACCGACCTTCCCAAGTACTCTAGGATGAACAAGGGTTACCATGCTTCCGGAGTCCAGCAAAGCCCAGGCAGGGAGGTGGTTCACTTGGACTACACACTCAAATTTCTCTTCTCCGCGGTCAAGGTGTGTGGTACATGCTCTATGAGCATAAAAAGACCCCCTCCGAAGAACCCCGCATTCCATGGGCTCCTCTTGCAGTGGGCAGTGGGCCCGGGTATGGCCCCAGGAATGACACCGCCAACATTGTACATCCCCTCCTCTCCGAACAGGAACAGATCGCTGAGGAGGTACTGGGAGTGACTCTTGACCTTCCGGGGTGTTGATTCCAGGGCTCCGGGGGACATCCTTTCGAAGGGCGGCAGTCGATCGAATAGGCCGTGGCAGACTGGGCCCTTGGCGCTTGGTAGGGCCAAGCAGATCCTCCACCACTGTATATCGCTCTACCATCTCGACAAGGAGGTTCACTGTTTTGGGGTCTCCATGGCTGACCCACCGTTGAAGGTCGTCTGGCAGTGACCGTAGGTATCGGTCCAGGACGACCCGCTCCACGATTTGGGGGCCCGACAACACTTCGGGCTGCAGCCATTTTTTTACCAGTTGCACCAGGTCATGCATTTGAGACCGTGGTGGACGATCTGGACAATACTTCCATTGGTGCACTCGTTGGGCCCGAACGGCCGTAGTCACCCCCAAACGAGCCAGTATTTCTGCCTTTAGTTTTTGATAGTCTTTAGCGTCCTCTGGTGGCAGGTCGAAGTAGGCTTTTTGAGGATCTCCGGTGAGAAAAGGGGCAATTAGGCCGGCCCACTGGTCCTGGGGCCACCCTTCTCTCTCTGCCGTCCTCTCAAATGTAGCAAGAAATGCCTCTACATCATCACTCAGGGACAATTTCTGCAAGAAATGGCTTGCCCTCACGGTCACCTGGTTGCCAGGGGCAACAGCCGCTTGCTCACGACCCTGAGACAACTGCTGTACTACTTCTTTTAAGGCAGTCACCTGAGCCTGCATAACCCCTTGCTGGGTTGCTTGCTGTGCTGCCAACTGAGCCACCAACAGGCGAGTATTTTCTTGCTGTACCTCCAGCTGAGTTGCTAAGCGCTGATTAGCTTCCTCATGGCGGGTCTGCGCTTGTATATTAGCCAGGGACAGTTGTTTAATTAGTTCCTCCATTGCTTCAGCTTTCAGGGTTTGGGCAGCTTTAACCCAGGACATAAATTCACTGTACTGTCCCTTTAAATGTCAGTTTTAAATTCAAATGCAAAAGCCAGCAAAAAAAAAAAAAACACGCCTGTTACTCTGTCCTGCCCGCATTCTCCACCACTTGTAAAGTTCGGGGGACCAGCTAGACCGCAGGACACAGGCTTTTAGTTCAAAAGGAGGTTTTATTAAACTTAAACAGCTTCACAGCAGCAAAACAAAAGAAAAAGGTTTCAGTCTCACCGACTATCAAAGTCCCGAATTGCTATCGCAATCAAACACAGTCCTGGGGTGCTGTCGCAGGTGACTTCATCTGCTAGGAGGCTTCCAGGCCGAACGCTGCTGTTGACTTTGGTTGCTGCAAATCAAGCCAAACACAAACCACTATCTCCTCTGCACTCCTCCACCCATCTGCAACTTCCTGTCTTGTTTTTAAACCCACCTCCTCTGACAGGTGAGTTAACCCTTTTTGTTCCCTTAAAGGGATCACAGACCAAACAGAGGGGAAACATAGCGTCCTTCCAGGACCCAGCCACTGCGTCCTGTACAATATATATATATATATATATATATATATATATATATATATATATATATATAAACATGCATGAATCTAGGATGATAACTACCTGGGTTGTGTCACTACATTCGATCTGTTCTATATGTATGATACTATAAATTAGTGAAAATAGATTGTTGATACAATATGTATGATAATTATCTGCATGAATTTTCTTACAAGTTCTGTGGTTTATATACTTGCTTTATGTCTAAGCCCCCGTACACACGGTCGGAAACTCCGACCACAAAATCCGTCGGATTTTTTCGACGGAATTTGTCCGACACTGGTGTTGCATACACACGGTCGGACAAAGTTGTCGGAAAATCCGATCATTCCGAACGTGGTGACGTTCGTTGCGTACGACGCAACAACGTAGAGGCTAGTAGGCAATAGCTTTGGTCTCCTAATTTGATCTGAGCATGCGTGGCACTTTGTCCGTCAGAATTCTCGACACACGATGGGAAAAAGTCAGATCGGATTTTGTTGTCGGAAAAATTTTCTGTCAGAAATTCCGATGGAAAAAGCCCGCTAGAGCCCACACACGATCGGATTTTCCAACAACATAATCCAATCGGACTTTTTCCATCGGAATATCCGACCGTGTGTACGGGGCATAATACAAAAGAATAACATTTAAAATGTAATTTAACAATATGTTGCCATACAATATTCGTGACCTTCATTTTGTGCCATTGCTTCTTTGTTTTATTCTCTATTTTTTATTAATTTGTTGTTTTCAGAATCGCATAATCGCTTTTCTATACAAGTATTCTGCTATGCATTGTGATGCATCATGTTTGAGATGTCGCAAGTCTTGCGATGTATGTACTTATTCCTTGTTCAATACTAAATGAATAACAATGTCATTCAAATCCCGTCATGCCATTTAAACATCTGTGGCCTCATTTTGTTAAAAAAAATTAATAAAAAAACATCTGTGGCCTCCAGTTTCTAGTTCCAAAGCTGCTTAGTTTTTTTAGTAAAACATATTCCAACAAATTATAGTTATAATTTACGTCTATTGCTGTTTTTTATTTATGCCTGTAGCTCTTTTACGCCTATTACAATGATCTGTGGCCCCTGATTTTTCTCCCCCCCACTTTTTGGGCAGACCGAGGACCGCCCGGCACACCAAGCCTCCCGGGCTATGTAACCCGCGGCTACAGTCATTCCTGCCATCTATGACTGACCTCCATCTTGCATCTCGGAATTTCGCACGTCTTGCACGTTGGAACGGGGCCACGCCCACACCACCCACCGACACAGCAAGCTTCCCCAGTGGACTGCGCATGTCCACTAGGGTCCAGTAGACATGCGCAGTCCACTGGGGAAGCTTGCTGTGTCGGTGGGTGGTGTGGGCGTGGCCCCGTTCCGACGTGCATGCGCGCTCGCGCATGTGAGCCATGGATGGGGGGCGCACTCAACTCGGGGGCTAATTCACGGCCGAACCTTGCCTCCTCTCTCTCCACCAGCTGATGCAATCAGCCGTGCCGGAAACTCCCATTTCCACTTTTTGGGAGTTCTGCTGCGAACCAAACAGGGGGGGGTGTTCGGCCCATCTCTACTAATGACACTAGCTGGAAAAAGCGCCCGTCGGAACCCCCGTGACTCCGGTCACAGGTCCCGTGGACTCGATCGCTGCGGGGATACCCGCGATCGTCTCACGGGAAGGCTGAATGGGGAGATGCGGAAGTAAACAGAATCTCCCTGTTCTGCCTAGCAACAAGTGACACTGATCTCTGCTCCCTGTGATTGGAGCAGAGATCAGTGTTCACTAAAACACAGCCACGCCCCCCACAGTTAGTAACACGCCCCTAGGAACACTTAACCCCTACACTGCCACCCCCTTCACTGCCCCTTCACTGCCAGTGTCATTTACACAGGAATCATTGCATTTAAAAAGCACTGATTGCTGTATAAATGACAATGGTCCCAAAATTGTGTCAAAAATGTCCGATGTGTCCGACATAATGTCGCAGTCAAAAAAATCGCTGATCTCCGCCATTGCTAGTAAAAAAATAATTATTAATAAAAATGCTATAAAACTATCCCCTATTTTGTAAACGCTATAACTTTTGCGCAAACCAATCAATAATCGCTTATTGCAATTTTTTTTAGCAAAAATATGTAGAAGAATACGTATCTAAACTGAGGAAAAAAAAAGTTTTTTTATACTATACATTTTTGGGGGATATTTATTATAGCAAAAAGGACGGAGTTGGTGTTGGGTTGCGTGGCCCTGTTCCGACGTGCGTGTGCGGTCGCGGATGTGCGCCGTGGATGGGGGGGCGCACTCGACTCAGGGGGCTAATTCGTGGCCGATCCTTGCCTCCTCCCTCTCCACCAGCTATTGCAATCAGCGGCTGATTGGAGAGGGAGGGGTATTTAATAGTATACCTGGTGTCAGTCCAGCATCCACTGCATTTCGCTGCTGGATGCTGAGACGGACTGTCAGGATTGTTTTCAAGCTCCCTGTTACTAATTTAAACTAACTTCAGCACAACCTATATTTTATTAACCATTCACAATGACAGTATACATAGATATGAGTACCAACTATAGATAATCTATTGATATCATTTTCTACAATTATTTATTTTAATATGTTAATATAAAAGATTGATTAAATATATAATTAATTGACATCAGTACTCTGTTTAAATTAAATTTCTTTATTACGAGTACTTCAATTAATCTACTATAAATGAGTTAAATCAGAATAGTTCATATAACTAAATACTTTTAAGGGAATATTTAAAAAATGAATTTAATTGATTGATCTTTAATTTCTTATTACAGCCATGATCAACTTCTGTATATCACAGTCAGTAATTGTCTGTTGACTCTTCAACTGCCACCTTCAGGTATATTTTTACCTTCTATTTGAAAAAATCTAATAAACCAAACAACAAGTGTGATTTAGATACAAATATAAGACAAACATATTTATAATGTCTGAGAAATTTTTCCTTTTTCAGAAAAAATATTCCCTTTGTTTTGTTATTTACAGGACTGGCTGTTTTGCCCCAGTGTTTCTTCGGGTCATATTTTGCCCATATTGGGGGTTAAGAGAAATTTGGGTTCCTCTTTACTAGCTGTCCAAGATCTTATTTTTGATTCGGCTTAGATGTTAAACATTTTAGAAAACAACTATATTGGGAGCTTTTGAAGTCGAGAAACTGCCTGGCACACCTGTCCCATTTCCTGTTGTTTTTAACCACAACACCATGGAATGTTAACCTAGTACTTCACCCAAATACGTAAGTGCAATATGTGAAAATTGAACACTATACATGTGCATGGCTATGTATATTTTTGTTTCTCTTTTAAATATACTTCAATATATGATATTTATCTTTTGAATAGAAATTTCTCTTGCTAAATACTCACCCCTGAGGAAGGAGATACGTGTACTCCGAAACGCGTTGGGTGCAAGAGTACTGTAGACTAATGTATGTACATTGGTGACTACAATGTAAATGCATTCCTTATGCTATATGTTTTTATGATATTATACAATCAATAAATAATTTTTGTACTCAGAATACTTTTCTATTTCGTACGCGCCTTAAAAGTCCACCACTAGGGGTTTTTGTCTTTTAGTTTCAAATACTGGATGTGGCACTAAAAATGCATGAAATTGCCGTTCTATATAAAAATTCTTCCTTATTGAAGGGTATAGCACAAACATTAACTGTGTAGTGCAGAAAAACCGGGCTCTGAGGCTTCACTGCACAAAGTCTATGAACAAGTGAAAGCGCTGCTGTGAAACTACAGGTCTCACCAGCCCTCTGGAACTAGTCTTATACAGCGACAAGGTATTATATCAATCTGGGCAATTGCCCACTCACCACACAAGGCCCAGATGCTTGCACCGCTCCGCTTGGGATTTCTCAGTCCTGCTCCTGCTCTTTCAGAGGTCCCGTCACTGCGATGCAGGAAAGGTTAGAAAGTCTTGGGCTCTCCGGCCCGTTCACACTCTGATCCAACACACTGTGTTCTGGAACCCCTCAGAAGCCACACGACTCTGCTCCGCGCCACACCGGCCGCTGTCCATTGGTTACACACCCACAGCTCCCTGCAGGCAGGCTTTGAATGGTGTCCCAAGAGACCAGAACCCTGCCACGCCTGTCTCTTTTATATCCTTACCTAGCAGGCCATTCTTTCACTTGGGCTTGTGGGTAAATGCACAGGGCATCATGGGTAGGTAGTTCCCAAACTGAGTTACACATAAGAGTCACTTTCTTGTTCACTATATTTCCCACAATGCTTTGAAGCATGGCCTCAATAAACCACACAAAATCTTAATAAGCTATATATAAAAAAAGGACACCAGGTGGAGCCAAACTATATACATTCATATTGGTAATATTCAGAAATTAACACGCATGGCTACATCTATAAACCAGAGAGATGGCTCCGTGTCAGTAGATCTCAGTAGATCAGCAGTTTTTAAAAATACTCAGACCAGTCCGTCTGGCACCAACAACCATGCCACGTTCAAAGTCACTTAAATCCCCTTTCTTCCCCAATCTGATGCTCAGTTTGAACTCCACCTAGATGCCTAAATGCATTGAGTTGCTGCCATGTGATTGGCTGATTAGCAATTTGTGTGCCTCCCCCTTTTGTGTGCCTCCTCTATGCTTTCAAATTTCTTATATAGGTAAGGGGCGAGGCTACCTGGCAATGTCAAGAGGTGGCCCTGTCCCCTTGTGACATCACAGGCCCAGCATGCACCAGTCCGTGATGTCAGAAGGGGGCGGTGCTAGGTGGCCCCGTCTCTTTCCTATATGAGAAATGTCAAAGTGCAGAGCAGGCATTTGGCGGGAGGCCATCCCAGGAGGCAGAGCATTTTTTTTTCAGGTCGGCGGGCAGTGTGATTGATGATGGATTTACATTGAGTGACACTTTTTTTTTTATTTTTTTTTTTTTAATAAAGGAATTGTCAAAACTTGTCTCTTGTTTTTATTACTTTTTGACAATTTTTTGGTGAATGGGTAGGGGTACTATGTACCCAATTACCCCTTTTATGGCCAATTACTTCCATATAAGTCTTTAAAATTGGCACTTTAGATTTTTCCTGTTCGGCTCCCATTTCCCTTTTTTGGGAGTTCTGCTGCGAACCAAGCAGGGGGGGGGGGGGGGGGGGGGTGCTCGGCCCATCTCTACTAATGACAATGGCTGGGAAAGGGTTAACATCTCGGGTGATCAACTATGTGCTTAAAGGGGTTGTAAAGGTTTCTGTTTTTTCACCTTAATGCATCCTATGCATTAAGGTGAAAAAACACCTGTCAGTGACCGACCCTCCATCCCCCGTTTTACTTACCTGAACCCTCAAAATTGTCCCACAGAGACGTGCTGTCTCTCTGCCTGGGGTTCTCGGCTGTTGATTGGATAGATTGATAGCAGTGCAGCCATTGCCTCTCGCTGCTGTCAATCAAATCCAATGACGCAAGTGGCAGGGGGGGCAGGGCCGAGTCCTGCATTTGGCGTCTATGGATGCCGAATG
Source organism: Lithobates sylvaticus (assembly GCA_028564925.1). Lineage (NCBI taxonomy): Eukaryota > Metazoa > Chordata > Amphibia > Anura > Ranidae > Lithobates > Lithobates sylvaticus. The sequence goes on along the minus strand of CM053026.1, from coordinate 41,676,831 downwards.
CTGGACTCGGGAACGCATTTGCAAGGTAACCCCCCCCGGGAGAGCACTTTTCCTAGGGGGTTATCTGATGTGGGGAGGAGCCGAGAGAGCCGCCGAGGGACCCCAGAAGACCAGGTTCGGGGCCACTCTGTGCAAAACGAGCTGCACAGTGGAGGTAAGTATGATATGTTTGTGAAAATGTGATACTCAAGCGCTGATGTGGTCAAATGAACATGAATGAGAATCAAAAACGAAAACTAAAAGCTGCAACCAATAGGAGTGATCTCTCACTTGAAGTATTAAAATGAATATATAGAACTAGTGCGCTATTAATTGTAAAGTGCAAACACAGTGCTCATTTGTAATAAAATAGTGTATAGGTTAAATGGACTACCATTTATCAAATTTTAACCATACTCAAAATGATAAATAAATGAATAAATAACAGTGCAATATAAGTATAAAACTCCTAAAGTGTCATGTGCAGCAAGATAAACTCTGTGCAATATATGTATACTCCTCCTAAGATGTCCTATACACCAAAGATAAACCAAGTCCCGTGAGTTTTATAAAACCCTCCTCCGGGTCAATGCTTGTTTTACTCCTATCGCACAAAATGAATGGCAAACTACTGTTGACACATATATGTAGCCAATCCTTTCCTGCTTCGATAGTGACTACCGATCAGTCCAGACGATTATGGTACACATTCTCTGCCGTTTACAGACCCCTTCCCATCGGATCTCAAATTTTCATAGGCAAAAAAAAGAAACTGTACTACTATTTAAAAACAGGGACACGCTCAATGTAAAAACACAGCTGTGCACTCACAAACCGCCCGTAAGTTTCAGCGTGTGATACAAAGGTAAACTGGTCAGGCTCACTTCTCTTTACAGCCTCGCCGTGTAGACGAACACCTATTGCTGTCGTCACTGGCTCCTCCTCCCGACGCGTCACGTTTTTCCCCTTGATAATGTCACGTGACCTGTGACGCAACGTGTCGGGAGGATCTGTACCACAATCATCTGGACTGATCGGTAGTCACTATCGAAGCAGGAAAGGACAGTACGCTGCTTTGCCTACAGCGGCGGTTCGTCAGCAGTACATTGCGGGCGATCACTAAGTGGTTAACAAATCCATAGTAAATGTAATATTTTTCTTTACCCTAAACTTTTTCACTTATCAATCTTGACTGTATGAAACCTCACAAAGATTTAGCAAAAAGATGAGGAGACAGAGACAGACGAGACAGAGTAAACTGATTTCAGAAAGTTTCAGAGTCGGCCAAGACTGGAAGCCAAGATAAAAGCTAAGAGCGGAGTTCCTTTCCAGAACGATGTCACAGGTTATCATAATAAAGAACAATCTCCCGCACTTATTAAAGAAAAAAAGTGAAGGTGTGCTGTTGATACAGCGTAATACGCATTGCTTTGTGAAGTCTACGTCGCTTCTCCTTGCTGTGTTCTGTTTTGTCCTTTATGTGCAAAATTTGACCTTAACACAGAGCCAGCTGTCTCTGAGATGGCAGGTTATCCATCACTGTCGGTAGATGCTGTCAGCGCTCTATTTAATCTCACTTGTAATTTTCCTGGGGCGTTCACCAAAGTCACAAACAGAATTTTAATGTCGTGAAATCCCATTGAGCCGCATCTTACCTGTAATATCAAGCAGAATTCAATACATATACTGTATATAAACTGTACATTACCACCGACGTCCAAGAGACTCGAGATGTTACACCTAAACAATTAGCCCTCGTACACACGGTCGGACATTCCGACCACAAAATCCGTCTGATTTTTTCCAATGGATTTTGTCTGAAACTGGTGTTACATACACACGGTCGGACAACATTGTCAGAAAATCCGATTGTTCGGAACGTGATGGCGTTCGTTCGTTACGACGGGACTACGTTCAGGCTAGTAGCCAATAGATTTGGGTTCGTAATTTGATCTGAGCATGCGTGGCACTTTGTCCGATCGGAATTCTCTACAAATGATCGGACAAAGATTTTGTTGTCGGAAAATTTGAGATCCTGCTCTCAAATTTTTTCCGACAGAAAAAGTCAGACAGAGCCCACACACGATCGGATTTTCCGACAATATAATCCGATCGGACCTTTTCCGTCGGATTTTCCCACCGTGTGTACAGGGCATTACAGGTTCAAGTGCAGAAAAAATTGGTATTTTAAACACTTACTTGTAGTGTTTACACGTAAATATAAAAGAAATATGGAAAGGATAATCTGCTTTGGAACTTGGTAGAGAAATTGATCACTCCAGGAAGTGTCAATTTTATAGCACAGCCCCTGCCTTGCATGTCATAGCCCTCTCATCTTCTGTGAGTGTTTAATTACTGCTGGCCCAGCTCTTCCAGCCCTCCCGTCACCACACTACATAACAGTGGCGGCTGGTTGTATATTTCCTTTCGGGATGGGGCAGCAAAAAATACACCCACAGCCACCCCCCCCGGTCAGTTGGGTCACTCACAAAATCACCCCCCCCCGTCGGCCGAGTCACCCACACACCCTCCCCATTCGGTCACCAGCACCTCACTAACCCCATCTAGGTGGCGGGCGGCGTTTCCTCTGGGCGACGGGTGGTGGCTTCCCCTGCATCACGGCGGCTTCCGCCATGCATCTCCCTCCTCCTCCTCCTCCTAGGCGGTCAATAAGATCACTTCTCCTCTTGACCAGTCGGGTGACGGGTCTCCTGATTGGCCAGGAGGAGAATCAGGAGGACAATAGTGAATATTAATTTGCTATGGTCACACAACTGGGTGGGCTCGGGGCGCACTGCTCTGCGTGCCAAACCCACTATTTTTAGAAGCCTATTAGAGGCTAATCACATGCTTAAAAAAAAAAAAAAAAACATTGGAATCCAGGCGTCCCGCATGTAGATTAGGGAGCCAGACGCATGGATGGGGGGGGGGGGGGGGGGCAATGCTACATAACCTTTTATGTAGCAGCCAGGGGCAGAGAGAAGGGAATAATATAGGGTGAAGTGTAAATTCTATAGCACAGCTTCCTCCTTGCATATCATAGCCTTCTCCTCTTCTGGGAGCATCTAATTACTGTGCTGGCCCAGCTCCTCGGCCCCTCCCCTCACCACACTACATAACCTTTTTTATGTAGCAGCCGGAGGCTGAGTGAAAGGGAATACTATAGGGTGAAGTGTCAATACCCTAGCACAGCTTCTTCCTTGCATATCATAGTCCTCTCCTATTCTGGGAGTGTCCAGCCAGATTTGCTGGTTGGCAGCTGAAGAGTGGGAAACTTGAGTGGAGAGTGAAAAACTTTCTGTAGAACTAATTTCTGAGCTTGCACTTTTTGCTTGCTGGAACTTTGACCAAGTGGAATTTGACTAAGTGGTGAGTTAAAAACCAGAGTTGAAAAAAGGAGATTATAACAGGAGTCTTCAAACCTGTAAATAACATCTGAAATACAATACAATGGGGAAAAAGCTCCAGGATGGATACCATTGGGGCAGATGTGAGCAGGTTGCCCTTCAGGAAGCTCACATTAGACATCTGGAGGAGCAAATTGCAACACTGGGCAGAACTGACAACCTTGAAAGGGGTCCTCTGGCTAATAAGGTTAATGGGGAGGGTGGAGGGGTATGTCAGGATTATCAGGTAGGTAGGAAGATGGCTTAATGAAGCTAGAGGGTGTGGTAAGGGCTCAAAGAAAAGGAAAGCCAGCCCTGGGTTTGAGCACCAAAACAGATCTGCCAAGTTCTGTGAAGATGTGGGGGTGGCAAGCTCAGCGGTAGCAGCCCTAGATGTCACTGCTACCCCTAACAGCCAGGAGAGCAGCCCATCTAGTAGGGGTGGTGAGGGGAGTGCAGGTAGGTCTAGACAGTTGGTGGTAATAGGGGATTCTATAATCAGAAAGACTGATAGAATAATTTGTCGCCAGGATTGCCTCAACCAAATGGTTTGCTGTCTCCCTGGTGCCATGTGGTGGACCGGGTTGATAAATTACTGGGAGGGGCTGGGCATGACCCAGCTGTCTTGGTCCATATTGGAACCAATGACAGAATATTTGGAAGGTGGAGGCCCCTTAAGAACCAATTTATAGAACTAGGCTGCAAGTTGAAGGGATGGACCTCCAAGGGGATATTCTCTGAAATATTGCCTGTGCCATTTGCAACATAGGAAAGGCAGGGGGAGATTAGAAAACTGCATGGCTAAATACCTGGTGTAAGAAGGAGTAATTTGGGTTTTTAGATCACTTGGCTGACTTTTCTTTGGAGTGCAACCTATATGCTAAAGATGGTTTGCAGCTAAATGGAAGGGGGTCTGCTGTCCTCGGGGAGAGGTTTATGAGAAAGCAGGAGGAATATTTCAACTAGGATTGAGGGGGGGGGGGGGGGGTGAATGAGATTATAATGGGGCAGACAGGTCAGACAGGGGTCAGCCCCTACCGGTGGGTGGGATAAGAGAAGATGGGGGGAGGGCTTTGGCAGGACATATGAAGGCTCCCATGTTACAAACAACCATTGGAAATGGTACTATTTGTAGTAAAATAAAAAATATGCAACATACGTAGGCAAAATGTGACAATTAATTAAAATGTTTGTTCACCAATGTCAGAAGTCTGCCAAGCAAAATAGGTGAGCTCTGGTGCACGAGGGGAGCTATGATTTAATCGGTATTGCTGAATCTTGGCTTAATTCTTCTCATGACTTGGCTATTAATATTCCTGGCTATGCTCTCTTTCGGAAAGACAGGGTAAAACGGAGGGGTGGTGGTGTCTGTCTCTATGTGAGAAGTGATCTCAAAGTGAGTGTGAAAGAGGACCTGGTTGATGGAGAGTGTGATGAGTCTGAAGCATTATGGGTGGAACTGTACATGGGTGTGCGTACTACAAAGGTTGTCATTGGAGTTTGTTATAGACCTCCCAGTGTTAGTGAGGAGGTGGAGACTCAGCTCCTTGCACAGATGGAAAGGGCTGCAAGGGCTGGGACAGTGATAATAATGGGGGATTTTAACTACCCAGAAGTTGACTGGAGTAATGGCACTGTTGGGACAGTTAAAGGGCAAAAATGTATAAACCTATTACAGGACAATTTTATAGTCCAGTTTATTGAGGACCCGACTAGGAATGATGCTCTGTTGGACCTGGTAATCTCAAACCACGCAGAGCTTTTTACCAATATTCATATAAAAGAACATTAGAGTAGCAGTGACGATAACGTGATTTAAATTAATGTTAGCTGTAAGCAACAAACACATACGGGAAAGATAAAAACACTTAACTTTAAGAGAGCAAATTTTCCAAGGATGAGGGCTACTCTCCAAGACTTAGACTGGCCATGAATGAACACAGAACAGAAATGGGAAGGAAATTCCATGGTTCAGATGGTAGACGCACAAACTAGAAATAAGTTTAGGAAACAGTGATCACAGGTCAATTGGCTTCAGAATAAATCACACAAATTGGAAACATAAGGGGAACACTAAGACAATTATTTTCAAAAGAGCCAACTTCCCTAAACTACGAACCTTGCTAGAAGGCATGAATTGGGATAAAATCTTAGGAACAAAGAACACGGAGGAGAGATGGGTTTGCTTTAAGAGCATATTAAATAATGGCATTAGCCAATGCATCCCATTGGGTAATACATTTAAAAAAAGCAAACAAAAGTCCTGGGTGGCTTAACTCCAATGTAAAAATACATATAAAAGCAAAAAAAAAAAAAAACCAAAAGGTTGAGGGATCATCATCAGCATTTAGACTTTATAAAGAATCCAACAAGAAATTTAAGGGTGTAATTAGGGGCGGCTAAGATAGAACACGAAAGACATATAGCAGAGGAGAGCAAAAAAAATCCCAAGAAATTATTTAAGTATGTAAACAGTAAAAAAGGGAGGACAGACCATATTGGTCCCATAAAGAATGGGGAAGGATATCTGGTTACAAAGGATGGGGAGATGGCGAAGGTATTGAATTTATTCATCTCCTCAGTCTTCAGGAGGGAATCGGGGGGGCTCCAGTAACCAAAACTGCAGTGTTTATCCTCATAACACATCACAAGAAGCACCTCCATGGTTAACCACTTCAGCCCCGGAAGGATTTACCCCCTTCCTGACCAAAGCACTTATTGCGATACGGGACTGGGTCGCTTTAACTGACAATTGCACGGTCATGCGGCATTGCACCCAAACAAAATTGACGTCCTTTTTTTCTCACAAATAGAGCTTTCTTTTGGTGGTATTTGATCACCTCTGCATCTTTTCTTTTTTGCGATATAAACAAAAAAAGTGCGACAATTTTGAAAAAAGCTATATTTTTCACTTTTTGCTATAAAAAATATCCCCAAAAAATATACAAAAAAAAACATTTATTTTTTCTGAGTTTAGGCCGATATGTATTCTTCTACATATTTTTGGTATGCAATAAGCATATATTGATTGGTTTGCGCAACAGTTATAGCGTCTACAAAATAGGGGATAGATTTAAAGCATTTTTATTATTCATTTTTTTTTATATTAGTAATGGCGGCGATCTGTGATTTTTATCATGACTGGGACATTATGGCGGACACTTTTGACACCATTTTGGGACCATTGGCATTTATACAGCGATCAGTGCTATAAAAATGCACTGATTACTGTGTAAATGGCCCTGGCAGTGAAGGGGTTAAACACTAGGGGGCGATCAAGGGGTTAAGTGTTTCCTAGGGAGGTGTTCTAACTGTGGAGGGGTTGGGCATCCACTGACATGACAGCGATTACTGGTCCCGATGACAGGGAGCAGTAGATCTCTGTCATGTCACTAGGCAGAACAGGGAAATGCCTTGTTTACAAAGGCATCTCCCCGTTCTTCCGCTTCGTGACATGATCGCGGGCCCCTGGCGGACATCGAGTCTGTGGGAGCATGCGGTGGATGTGCCCACAATGCCGCGATTTAAAGGGGACGTACCTGTACGCCCATTTTCCCAGCCGTACCATTGTGCCAACATACATCGTCGTGTGCTGGTCGGCTAGTGGTTAACAGAGGACAGAATTTAAATTAGACTTAACATTAATAAATCACCGGGACCAGATGGCTTGCATCCGAGGGTACTTAAGGAACTCAGTCAAGTAATTGCCAGACCATTGTTCCTAATTTTAACTGACAGTCTACTAACTGGAGCACCAATATTTAAAAAGGGCCCAAAATACATCCCTGGGAATTAGAGACCAGTTAGCCTAACATCAATAGTATGCAAGCTCTTGGAGGGGATGATAAGGGACTATATACAAGATTTAAGTAGCAAAAACAGTATCATTAGCAGTAATCAGCATGGATTCATGAAGAATTGTTGTGTTTGTACAAACCTGCACTTTGTAAGCCAGAGACTTAGTTCTCCCTGCAGCAATGTCTCCATCTCTTTTTACCATCAGCTAGAAGAGGGTGGAGACACTTTGATAATGGTTTCCATTTTTTTCACAAAAAGTACGGCTGGCATCAAGATTTTAATCTGGAAACACAACTCAAATTTTCTGGAAAACTCGTTTTTAAATCATTAATAATGTTGCCCAGCATGGGAATATACAACGATTTCCTGTAGTATCCTTCAGATGATTCTACATTGTAATCTGTGCACTTGTCTGCCTACAAGATGTGGAAATTTTAGTTCCACTCCAAGTTCTGATGCCAATTCTGTAGCCTCCGTATTCAAAGTGGAAAAAGTGGCATCAGCGTTACATCGTATATTCTCCAGGGTTGCCGTGGTATCAGTCAAACAGTCAGATGCACTTGTTAAATCAATTGTTGGGGATTGAAAGAAGCGACTCAGAGGAAGGGTTACTTTCACAACACTGATGAGTGAAACCAAGGAAAATATGAATTCTGCACTGCACAGAGAATGGATGAGAGTAGATGCTGTTGAGCTAGTGCTTGAGCATTTCCATTGAGATGTTGCAGATAGTGCACTCACCACTTTTACAAGTCCATCTCGAAATCTTATGAGACAATCATGGCACTCTACCCATCTAGTTTCACAAAGACTGGTAAGCTGAGAGCCTAACTCCTGCTTTAAAATGAAATGACGCTTTGTTGATTGGTTAAATAATGAAATGGTTGATTTGACCACTGCTACTGCATTGCGAACTGCTGACACTTGTGAGGACTTTGAAATTGAATTGTTCAGAGAATGATTGTAGCAAGGACATCTGCAAATGTTGGGTGCTACACGGAGAATCTCTGATACAGCACCAGCCACCTCTGAAAACATAACACTGCAATTGTCTGTTCCAATGCCAACACAATGAGTGATGTCCAGGGAGAGGTCTTTAATTGGTTGGATAACCATCTGGCCTAAAAAACGTTCCTGCAAGCCTTGGTTCTGAACCTGAACTATCAATTCCTTCTGGGTTGCAAATTCATAAGCATCTACAAATTTTATAAAATCCTCACAAATAGATCCATTGTAGACATATCTAAAGTTGAGTGTAAGTTGTTCTGTATGGGAAATATCTGTAGTTTCATCAAATATTATACTAAATAGCAAGTGTAGTGGTCACACTTTAACAAGTGTGCTCTATAAATGGAAATTTAGTTTTTTCCCTCAGAACAGTAATGGGGGTCTGAGGGTTAATTGTACAGGTTTACTTTGGCATCAGTCTGGCTGGGCTGTACTAGGGTCCTGCCTGGTCATAGGTGCAGTGAGGCACCCATGACAGGTTGAGAACCAGGCCTGGTTGGACACGTTGGGTACCAATCTTTCCCGGAGCCAATCAGTGGGTGCGTCTGGCCCCGCTGTGTAGTCTGGGGAGGGGTACTTAAGGTGCTGAAGTCACGTGTTCGGGGTTCGGCCGCAGTCTTGCTTCCTGGTTCTGGACTGGGGTAGCCCCATGAGGGGTCCCGGGCCTAGGAGCGTTTGCCGTCCCGCAAACATGGTCAGTCTGACCGGCCCCATAGACCCGCCTGGTCTGGGTTGGGGATCCATCTGTTCCCGAGTCTCGGAGCCGGTTAGCCCGAGGCCCAGTAACTGAGGGAGGATTCAAGGCATCCCGGTGTGCTCTCAGTATTGGAGGGACACGGCAACTCATACAAGTGACCAGGGGAGGACTCTTCGGAGGAGGGCCAACAAGCTGGCATCTCAGTAAGAGCCCTGGAGCTGAGTTCTATGGACACTAAAGAATCCACACTTCCACAGTACTGCCAAGGAGACAGAGAAAGTTCCAGGTACTGTGAGAAAGGTTCCTACTATCTTCAGTTACAAGTTTATTCTGTGTCAGAGACTTTTGCAAGTTTCCGGATCACATTCTTGGCTGCTAGACCTCTGGCTAGAGGTTTATCCGGCATTGAGGCTCCCAGCTGCGAGTGGCTACTCTCTGGGTGGATTAGAGACATTCAGTGGATGTCAGCAGTTCAAGGTGCCTGAGTTTCTTCACCCGTACCCTCTATTCCTATCAGAGACTGTGTTATGTTGGATGTTACCACTGCAGAATAAAAACCTTAAAAAGGACTTTTATGTGTCAGCATCCGAAGTTGTTGGGTACAAACCCTGGGAACCCCTGGACATTCACTGACAAGCCAAGAGGAGGTAACTGGTAAGCCCAAAAGTCAAGGCTGCCCCTCAAGGGGTTATGGCCGCTACACAAGCCTCTTTAATTCTAGCTACAATGACATTGCTGATTTCATCACCACAACATACGATTAAATAATTTTGTGTGGATTTTGAAATGTATGTAGCGCGAGAAGATGCAGTAAGGAGGTTCTTCTCTAATATTTTGTCTCCAGATGCAACACGGTATCTCAGCAATTCCCAAAAGTTGCCTTCATTCACCTCCGGGCTGGAGTCATCTATTAAAGCACCATCATCTCGGTGGCCGCGCAGAGGTATATTTTGTCTACCCAAGAATATAATTGACTCAACGATAGGACGAATTCGCTCTCGGTTCTCTTTCACTTTCTGTAGACGATGCAAGTTTATTTGATTAACAATTTCATTTTCCGGTGCATGGTAGGTTTTTAAACATGCATTTCCTTCAAATACACTCTCCTGATGATAAACACACCTTGCATGGACTTCCAAATTTCCATCCTTGCCCTTAAGCTTTTTAAAATTAGTAAGGGGCTCCATTACCGATTTTGCAAGGGCCGTGTCTTTGTTATGACCACCTTTCCGATGTTGCGCAAACAATGCACAGTACTTGCAAAACAATCCCTTTTTGACAGGTGAATACACTAGCCAAGGAAAACTGTCAACATGTTGTTTTGACAAGTATCTCTTTATTTCCCGAGCTTCTCCATTCTTGGAAGTCATGTTCTGAATAGAGAAAGGTAGTTCATATCCAGGAGGAGGTTGCCATGGATTTTCCAATAGCAAGCATTTGGTGTAGTCATTGTTTTTCCAAGATGTGTGCCATTGTCATTAATTAAGATACTGCCTGTTTGAGGCGGGGTATTAACAGACAGTGGCGACACATTAGGAGATGTTTCACAAGATATTGGCTCTACAATTGTACCAGAACAGAATGGGAAGGTAGTGTCAATTTCCATACTTATACTTATAAGTGCTTTCTACTATTGGCTTTTCTCCTGATAACTTTTTTGCACTAGTACTGAAGAAAGAATCTATACTCCTGCAGTTCACTTTTTCTGACTCATTTTGCTCTTTCTATAATTAAAGTACAAAAGTGCACACTAAATAATAAAGTAATTGGCTTTATAGAACAGCACTGCACACACATTGTTGACATGTACCATAACTGAACCGACCCCTGTTTAAATATTGCAATAATACATTGCAGACATGATACTAGACATGGTCAGAGACTGCAGACATGATACTAGACATGGTCAGAGACTGCAGACATGATACAGGAGATGATCAAAGACTGCAGACATGATCAGAGACTGCAGACATGATACAAGAGATGGTCAGAGACTGCAGACATGATACAAGAGATGATCAGAGACTGCAGACATGATCAGAGACTGCAGACATGATACAAGAGATGGTCAGAGACTGCAGACATGATACAAGAGATGATCAGAGACTGCAGACATGATACAAGAGATGATCAGAGACTGCAGACATGATACAAGAGATGATCAGAGACTGCGGACATGATCAGAGACTGCAGACATGATACAAGAGATGGTCAGAGACTGCAGACATGATACAAGAGATGATCAGAGACTGCAGACATGATACAAGAGATGATCAGAGACTGCAGACATGATACAAGAGATGATCAGAGACTGCAGACATGATACAAGACATGGACAGAGACTGCAGACATGATACAGGAGATGATCAGAGACTGCAGACATGATACAAGAGATGGTCAGAGACTGCAGACATGATACAAGAGATGATCAGAGACTGCAGACATGATACAAGAGATGATCAGAGACTGCAGACATGATACAAGACATGGACAGAGACTGCAGAAATGATACAGGAGATGATCAGAGACTGCAGACATGATACAAGAGATGATCAGAGACTTAAAACATGATACAAGACATGGTCAGAGACTGTAGACATGATACACGAGATGATCAGAGACTGCAGACATGATACAAGACATGGTCAGAGACTGCAGACATGATACAGTAGATGATCAGAGACTGCAGACATGATACAATACATGATTAGAGACTGCAGACATGATACAGGAGATGATCAGAGACTGCAGACATGATACAAGAGATGATCAGAGACTGCAGACATGATACAAGACATGGTCAGAGACTGCAGACATGATACAAGACATGGTCAGAGACTGTAGACATGATACAGTAGATGATCAGAGACTGCAGACATGATACAATACATGATTAGAGACTGCAGACATGATACAGGAGATGATGAGAGACTGCAGACATGATACAAGACATGGTCAGAGACTGCAGACATGATACAGTAGATGATCAGAGACTGCAGACATGATACAATACATGATTAGAGACTGCAGACATGATACAGGAGATGATCCAGAGACTGCAGACATGATACAAGAGATGATCAGAGACTGCAGACATGATACAAGACATGGTCAGAGACTGTAGACATGATACAGGAGATCAATGCAGCCTCACCAGTGCCCATCAAATGCAGCTTTATTAGTGCCCAACAGCAATAAAAAAATAAAACTTGTCAGGGGTTCTAACCCTTCTATCTCTATCCAAAACTACATACACTTACATTTTTCAAATACCTTCTTCTAGAGCAAAGTCATTTAGCATATGGAGCAGGGCCTCTTACATCAACTTGCACTTTAAGATCCCTTTCACATGGGAGATCGGCTCAAGTCTGCCAGTCAGTTTTTCAGGGGGACCTGACCGGAAAGGTCCATGCATTCCTATAGACAGGCAGATGTAAATAGTCCATTTATACCTGCCTACCTTCTATCCGATTTAATATAAAAAATAAAAAAAAATGGAAGGGGATCTGTCCTCTTCTGTTTAGGCAAATTGGATCAGAAGTAGTTGGGTGTAAACGGACTCCACTGTCTGTTTACACCCAACTACTTCTGATCCAATTTGCCTACAGCCACCCATAGAGTAGAGCAGGCTTTTATGCCCCATACACACGATCGCACATTCATTGTTTTTTTTCAGACGGGTGTTGGCTCAAACTTGTCTTGCATACACACAGTCACACAAAGTTGGTCGGAAATTCCAAACGTCAAGAACGCGGTGACGTACAACACATACGACGAGCCGAGAAAAATGAAGTTCAATAGTGCTGCTCTTCTGCTTGATTCTGAGCACGTGTGGCACTTTGTGCGTCGGAATTGTGTACACACGTTTGGAATTTACGCCAACGGATTTTGTTATCGGAAAATTTGAGATCCCGAGCTCGAATTTTGTGTGTCGGAAATTCCGATGGAAAAAGTCAGATGGAGCCTACACACGGTCGGAATTTCCTACAACAAGCTCTGATCGCACATTTTCTGTCAGAAAGTCCAACCGTGTCTATGGGGCATACATCTGTGTTTGCTCTTCAGAAACTTGGCGGGTACAGATGTGTCATCCACCTGCTCTGCTTCGATCAGCAGGGCATTTGTCAGACAATCTCCTGCTGATTGAAACAGAATCTGTGAAAGGGGCCTAAGGTTCTTCCTTATAAACTTACCTGTCCTGTTTCCTTTAGGCTATACATTTTTGTACCATGAAATACCACAAATATTGCACGAAACCCTGAAAAGTTTTGCTCAATTGCCATGTCAGTGTTTAAAATTCAGTGTTAGATTTATTGATTTAACAAATGTTTCAAAAATGTATATTTAAAAAATAAATTCAGGTGGCCAGATTAAAGCGCTGTTTGCTCTTCTGCAGCTCCGCATTTAAATCAATATCCTGCATTATAATTAGATTAACCACTTGCTGACCAGCTTCAGTACAAATACTGCAGTAGGTCGGCACTATTGGACGAAACGACATACCTGTATGCCACTTCGTGCAATAGCCAGCGAAGGCGCGCGCTCTTATTGGCCAGAGGGGGAGCCAATCAGCGGGTCTGGCGGAAGCGATGTCCGTCGGCCACCCGCGATCGCTCCCCACAGAGATAGAACAGCGGTCTGCAGATTAGACGTGTACACAATAGAAAAATTTGTTTAGTTTCTTTCTGTTCGTTTCCGTTGATTCGTAACGATTCGTAATTTCGTAAGTCGTCGGTGTTCGTATTCGGACTCGTTCGAATTTTCATAAGAGTTATTTTTTCGTTGATTCGTTTTTCCGTTAGTCTAATTTTCGTTTATTCGAAATTCGTATTTTCGTTATATTTCGTATTCGGACGCATTCGTATTTTTGGAAGAGCTATATTTTCGTTGATTTAAAAAGATTCGTATTTCCGTTAATCTAATTTTCGTTGATTCGAAATTCGTATTTTCGTAGTTTTAGTTACATTCGTACTTTCGTAAGATTGATTTATTCATACTTTCGTAACATTGTTTTCGTAGATTCGTAATCGGAGCATAATTCATAATTTTATGTAATCTGTATGCTATTTACATGTTTAAGAAACAAAGAATTTTTCTCTCACAAGTCAGAACTTAACTCAAAAAACCACCAAAACACAGTGCCACCGACCCAACCACACCCTATCTGGACTCTGGATGGAATATTTCAGAATCAGAACTAACATTCGTTCTTTCGAATTCTCGATTAGCAGCCATTACTAGTAAAATATAAATAAATAAAAATGCTATAAATCTATCCCATAGTTTGTAGACACATTATAAATTTTGCACAAACCAATCATTATACGCTTATTACATATCGGCCTAAATTGATGAAGACAATTTTTCTATAGCAAAAAGCAAAAAATATAGCTTTTTTTTGCAATATTTTCGCTCTTTTTCTGTTTATATCGCAAAAACTAAAAACCGCAGGTGATCAAATACCACCAAAAGAAAGCTCTATTTGTGGGAAAAAAGGACATCAATTTTACATGTACAGCGTCGCATTACTGCGCAATTGTCAGTCAGTTAAAGTAACGCAGCATAGTATCACAAAAAATGGCCTGGTCATAAAGGGGGGGGGTAAAAGATTAAGATTGAACAAGTCAAGACTAAAAGGGCTTTTTTTTCATACATAATGGCACACATGTATTTTGCGATTTGACTTGACACATGACATTCATTCTTTTACTCACTTTTAGTGAGATATTTTGATGCTCTGTTGGGGGGAGGGGCTCCCATGCAGGAGCAATGGAGTGGAGTTGGATCCAGTAATTTCACTGTCCACAGCCTTCTTCTTCCTGTATTTACCCCACTCTGCAGACTGCAAGGTGGAGAAGATGGAGGGAGGAGGTGGGTGGAGCCAACACTCAGGGGCGGAGGCCTGCAGTCAGTGTGGACAAGAGGGAGGGAGGAGGTGCCGGTGGGTGGGGCCAACACACTCAGGGGCGGCTGCGGAGAAGGACGAATGCTGGCGCTCTGCCACTGCTGCAGTCTGCAGCAACAACTGTTCCCCTTTGAGGCTCCATGCAGCTCCTGTCACCATGTCACGTCGGCTCTGAGACTCCAAGTCCGACGTGACTCACTGACGTCACTCGTTGCTAGACGCCAGACGGCCCAGGCGCTAGCAACCAGTGCAGGGAAGAGGCCAAGCCAGCGGCACAACTCCACCCACCTCCAGGCTCCTCCTGGTCCAGGCGTCCAGTGGCAGACTGGCAGTGTGGCGTAATTACACTAGACAAGTCTCTCTCTTGGTGCCGTTGATCGGCTGTTGTGAGACAGAGAGAGAGACTCGGGCAGAGCAAGTGACATAACAGTGTGATATTTTCGGGGGGGGGGGGTCAATTGCCCCATTGCCCCCCCTGGATCCACCTTTGGTGAGTACATGGATTGAAAACTGGCTACAAGGGCGAGTTCAGAGGGTGGTGATAAATGGAGAGTACTCGGAATGGTCAGGGGTGGGTAGTGGGGTCCCCCAGGGTTCTGTTCTGGGACCAATCCAGTTTATTTTGTTCATAAACGACCTGGAGGATGGGATAAACAGCTCAATCTCTGTATTTGCAGACGATACTAAGCTAAGCAGGGCAATAACTTCTCCGCAGAATGTGGAATGTGGAAACCTTGCAAAAAGATGCAAAAAGATCTGAACAAATGAATGGGGTGGGCAACTACATGGCAAATGAGGTTCAATGTAGAAAAAATGTAAAATAATGCATTTGGGTGGCAGAACTATGAATGCAATCTATACACGGGGGGGGAGAACCTCTGGGGGAATCTAGGATGGAAAAGGACCTGGGGGTCCTAGTAGATGATAGGCTCAGCAATGGCATGCAATGCCAAGCTGCTGCTAACAAAGCAAACAGAATATTGGCATGCATTAAAAAGGGGATTAATTCCGGAGATAAAACGATAATTCTCCCGCTCTCTCAAAGAAGGGCAACAAAGCTAATAAAGGGTCTGGAGGATATTAGTTATGAGGAAAGGTTGCGAGCACTGAACTTATTCTCTCTGGAGAAGAGACGCTTGAGAGGGGATATGATTTCAATTTATAAATACCGTACTGGTGACCCCACAATAGGGATAACACCTTTTTGCGGAAGGGAGTTTAACAAGACACGTGGCCAATCATTAAAATTAGAAGAAAAGAGGTTTAGCCTTAAACTACGTAGAGGGTTCTTTACTGTAAAGGATGTAAAATTCCCTTCCACAGGCATGGTCTCAGCGGGGGGCATTGATAGTTTCAAAAAAATATTAGATAAGTACCTGAACGACCGCAACATACAGGGATTAACAAGGTAATACTGACATATAATCACACACACAGGTTGGACTTGATGGACGTTTTTTTTCAACCTCACCTACTATGTAATACTATGTAAATGGGAATTCTTTTAAAAGACTGTATGCAAACTCACTGCCAAGTACTGTATATTCCAATGGGCAATAGGTTTAAAAGGCTAAAAAATGTAACTTATGTGGCTCACGGCCAAAAAGGCTATAAATAATAAGAAGAGAGCTTTTAAAAAATATAAAAATGAAGAAACACTATTATCGTTTAAATGTTACAAAGAATATAACAGAATGTGTAAAAAGGAAATTAAGGACACAAATTCAAAACTAACGACAGATTGCAAAAGATAGTAGGACAAACCCCAAAAAATTATTCAAATATATTAATAGTAAAAAGGTCAGGTCTGAGCATGTAGGCCCTTTACAAAATAATCTAGAGTGGGTGACTGGGGACAAAGAGAAGGCTAATTTATTAAATACTTTCCTCAGCTCTGTGTATACAAAGGAGCATGGGGGAGCTCATGTCCATAATGGGGGTGGTAGTGACACAGACCCAAATGATCCACAATGGCTCAAAAGTGATATGGTCCTGAAATATTTAGACAGAATAAAGTTGGATAAAGCACCTGGACCAGATAGCATCCACCCACGGATCCTAAAAGAATTGAGCTCTGTAATTTCAAAGCCATTGTTTCAAATTTTTAGGGACTTGTTAATGACGAAATAGTACCACTGGATTGGCGCAGGGCCAATGTGGTGCTTATATTCAAAAAGGGATCAAAGTAACTCTAGACCAGTTAGTTTAACTTCTTTAGTCGGGAACATACTGGAAAGTTTACTAAAAGACCACATAGACGAGATCTTGCTGGAAAAAAAATTATTTTAAGCAACAGACAGCATGGATTCATGCTGTCCCGAGGCTCTAATTGGTTTGTTTTAGGTTGTCCTCGGGGCGCAGAGCACTCTGCCAGAAACCTTCTCACTTTTGATTTTAGCAAATCAATATTCGCCACCGCATCACTTCCAGTTTCCGGCTTCTTGTCCCAGCCAATCAGGAGGCTGAAGATTTGGAACCTGGAAAGAAGAACGGGTTAACACAGAGGCCGCGGTGGGGAGCCGTATCAGGGGAGCCGTGACCGTAAAATTTTTAGCACCAGCCGCCACTGCCTTTAAGTGTTGGAAGTATATAACAGAATGTGCAGAAAGTGCTTCCAATAATAAAAAAGGGGAGGGGGCACTCACTAATCCCAAAGGGCTAAAGAGAAAACACCCCAGAAATTGGGTGAAAGTGAGTTTGGGTGCTTACTCTGTATCTTTAATACATTTTATATAAGGAGATACTGCACTATGAGAATTTGTATTTTATGCAGTATGTCCCTGGGGATTGGAAGTGAAGTTGAAGTGGAGCCGGGAGTCAAAGTGTGGTTCCATCATCCATCGTGGATTTGTTTGGGGTTTATCCCCAAAGAGTTGTTGGCTTTTCATTTGTTTCAAAGCCAAAGAATTTCGGTAAGCACCCAATTTTACTTTCACCCTCACTGGATTTCTGGGGTGTTTTCTTTCTGGAGTTAGCCCTTCTGGATAAGTGTGTGCACCTTTCCTTTTTGATCATTGGAAGCACTTTCTACACATTGTGTTATACATTTCCAACACCTAAAGGAGAAGTACAGACGAAGCTCGTTTGGCTATACTTCTCCTGTGGATCACAGAAGTAAAGTTCATTCTGCACTCCTGTGCCCCATTTTTCAGCAGACAGTGGACTGAAGCTCGCTGTCAGCTGAGGTCACAGAGCCAGTCCAGGCTTGGGCAAGATCGTGACAATAAAGTCAGGTTCCACCCACATGCCTGGACCGGCACTCAGCTCATCCACATAAGTAAATGTAGCGCACTAATCCCTTGGGAGCTGCTGGTTAGTTCATTACTGTACTGCTGGTTTAACCCCTGCTTCTTCCACCCCAGGCGAGTCACAACAGACACAGTCAAACGGTTGAACGGTGAACGTTTATTTTCTTGCTGCGGTCCATAGTGTCATCAGTAGTGCAAGAAAGTATGGCCTGCCTCTTCTTGTTTCCCTTGAGTAGCTAAGTCCCTTTCCCTTTACGAACTGGCCGATGCCCCTCTGAAAGACATCTTGATAAATTGGAAAGCTAGAAGTCCCAGGCCTTACCTGCCTTTCTTGCCTCCTGCGATCCTCCCCAGGCCAGTTCAGGAAATTCCAGGTCAACCACGCTCCACTTCCTCCGCTTGGCAGCTACTTCCCACTTCTTGTGCAATGAGCCATCTCGGTCGGGATGCCTGGTTCCTTCCCCAGGATTTCTTGTGCAGCTTGTGGGCTTGAACCATCCCACACTGAGGTCTCTGAACCCTCCCTCCGGTTGGATTTCTGCTCTCAAGCACTTGGGGTCTCTGAACCCCCATGCCTTTGAGCCTGTTCCTTGAGGTCACATTGTGAAGTTTCTCTGGACCTAGTCTCTTCGCATCTCCCCCAGGAAGCATGTGACCTCAGTTTATATGCCTGTCCCACCCCTGCCCATACAAATTAATGATTGGGCCAGGGCCATATACACTGCCTGCTCTTCAGTCCCTACACCGCCTCCTTTCCAGAACATTACCCTGGAGAAGCGAGGAGGGAGGTCTTCCAGGGTGAAGTACAGGTGGTCACACCCCCCTCTATTCTACTGCTCCTCCCTAAACCCAAATCAAACAACCAGGCCTAAACAAAGAAACAGTAAGGCACTGGCAATGTCTCCTAACATCTACTTATTAGCACCCACCCAAAGGTGGTGGGTGCTACATAAATATGATTTAAAAAAAAATTACCTTAAAGGCAGAAGGTTTTTTATCTTAATGCATTCTATGCATTAAAAAAAAAAAAACCTTTAGACCCCTTTCACACTGGGGCGTTTTTCAGGCATTTTTCAGGCGCTTTAGTGTTAAAAAAAAACGCATGAAAGAAGCCTCATCTGAAATTCCAATGTGAAAACCCAAGTGCTTTAAGAGCCCTTTCACACTGCCAGTGCCCGAAAAAAAAAAAAAAAAAAAAAAGCACTACCAGCGTTTTTCGAGCGCTAGTGGGGAGATTTTAACCCCTGCTAGTTGCCAAATAAAGGGTTAAAAGTGCCTACAAAGCGCTGCTGCTAAAAGCACTTTGCAGGCGCTTTTCAGGCTTTTTTCAGGCGTTTCACATTGATTTCAATGGGAAGGGGCGCTTTAGGAGAGGTGCATTTACCGTTCCAAAAGCACTGCAAAGAAGCTGCTTGCAGGACTTTTTTTGATGCCGTGCCAGTGCAACTCGGGCTTTCACATTGGGATTGCAGTTGCGGCTTCTTTCAGGCGCTTTACAGGCCCTTATTTTAATGCTAAAGCGCCTGAAAAATGCCTGAAATACGCCCCAGTGTGAAAGGGGTCTTCGTGTGCAGCAGCCCCTTTCAGCCAACCTAATACTTACCTGAGCCCCATCTCGATCCACGAGTGCCTTGTCTGTCCGGGGCTCTTCCTACTGATTGACTGAGACACAGCAGTGGCACCATTTACTCCTGCTGCTGTCAATCAAAGTCAGTTAGCCATTCAGGAGAGAGAGGGGATGGGACCGGGCTGCGGCTCCATGTCTGAATGGACAAACAGAGCAGTGGCTCAGCTCGGGGGCCCCCATAACAAGCTGCTGGCTGTGGGGGCACTCGACAGGAAGAAGGGGCCAAGAGATACGGCGAGGGACCCGAGAAGAGGAGGATCTGGGCTGCTCTGTGCAAAACCATTACACAGAGCAGGTAAGTATAACATGTTTTTTTTTTTTTTTTTTTTTTTTTTTTTAAATAACAGACTTTAGTATCACTTTAAGCACAGACTTTTTTTGGAAAAGATTTATTTTTTTATTTTTTTTATTTTCACTTTTATAATATTATAGTTTATTGATTATTGTTTTGCTGCACTTTGTATGTAAAAGTTTGTAGAAGGTTTTGTATCTGTTAACCTGTGCCAGCAGCTGTCCTCTTTTCTTTTAACTTTCATAACAAAATATGTCTGAATTTAGCATGGAATTAAACCTGTTTTATATTGATATAATTTCTTATAGTTCCAGAAATCCTGTAACAGCCGGTGTCACTCTATAACACCTTTGAGGAATTAACGGTTGACAAAGCAGCATCTGAACCTCTGAACAGCCATGAAGGGTAAAGAAGTGTTATTTGTCTTTATGATTAGTGTCTGTTGATGATCTATGCCGTCTGTGTCTTAAATAATTTAATAAAGAAGCTGTCAGCGTTTGTGATGTAAATTTACAGATCCGGTACGTCGGAGACCCCCGTTCTTCATCGGGCATAAAAAAAAAAAAAAAAAAGACCACAATATAGGATCTGCTTCAATGGTCTCTCCAGTCTAATGCATTATTCCCATTTAAAGTCAACGCTCGGGCCCTGTGATCTCAACACAAAGGCAGAGAACAATATAAAGGTTTTGGCGTAGTCTGCGCAAGTTCAAATGGTTATTTACTTCTTCTGAAGAGCATCTGAGAAGATAGCGGAACGTATCTCGGGGGGGTTTATGACAGCACGTCAGTTGAAATACATCGCAGCCTCGATAGATTAAAACAAACACTACCAGCAACTGCTAAAAAACATCAAGGCTGATAAGTTACCAAAGTGCGAATAAGTTGCCGGTGGGAATACAATCTTGTACTTTAATGAACTCCAGCCTGGTTAATCAATTTTTTTTCTTTTATGTTTACTTAGAAAGTTGTCACACCAAAAGGAAGAGTTGAAGCCAAAATCCGGTCAGTTTTTTTGTACAGATTTAAATGTATAATTTAAAATGATAATTTATAATTTTTTATTTAATATTTTGTACAGCCTTACGTGTATAAGCCAAACATACATGAAGGCAAAGAGCATGTAGGCAGGTGCAGTCTAGACATGTGCACAACAAAAAAATTTGTTTATTTTCGTTTCGTTTTTTTCGTTTCCGTTGATTCGTAACGATTCGTAAATTCGTAAGTCGTCGGTGTTCGTATTCGTAACGATTCGTATTTTCGTAAGTCGCCGGTGTTCGTATTCGTAAAGATTCGTAATTTCGTAAGTCGTCGGTGTTCGTATTCGTAACGATTCGTAATTTCGTAAGTCGTTGGTGTTCGCATTCGTAACGATTCGTAATTTCGTAAGTCATCGGTGTTCGTATTCATAACGATTCGTATTTTCGTAAGTCGCCGGTGTTCGTATTCGTAACGATTCGTAATTTTGTAAGTCGTCGGTGTTCGTATTCGTAACGATTCGTAATTTCGTAAGTCGCCGGTGTTCGTATTCGTAACGATTCGTAATTTCGTAAGTCGTCGGTGTTCGTATTCGTAACGATTCGTGTTTTCGTAAGAGTTATTTTTTTCGTTGATTTGTTTTTCGGTTAGTCTAATTTTCGTTTAATTCGAAATTCGGACGCATTCGTATTTATTCGTACATTCGTAACATTCGTAGATTCGTAATCAGAGCATAATTCATAATTTTATGTAATGTGTATGCTATTATTACATTATAAGAGTCACGGAAAATTACGAATCAAAAAAAAAAGTTACGAATGTACGAATTTTTTTCGTTCATTTTGATTTTCGTTGTTCCTGTTTTCGTTTTTCGGATTTTCTTCTTTCGTACATTCGTTGTTTCTAATTCGTTTTTTTCGGATTTTCGTTGTTTTCGGATTCGTTCGATTCGAACGATTCGTTATTCGTTAAAATTTTTAGCGAATCGTTCGTTCATTCGTACGATAACGAATGAACTAAAAAAAAAAACGAAAAAAAAAACGAAACTAATTGCCATGTCTAGTGCAGTCTATTGTCTCCACTGCAGGTGGGGCTGGTCCAGGGGCGTTACTGCAGCTGGAAGTCTATTGCCCCGTACACACGGTCGGAAATTCCGACAGAAAATGTCCGATCGGACCATGTTGTCGGAAAATCCGACCGTGTGTGGGCTCCATCTGACTTTTTCCGTCGGAATTCCTGCTCTCAAATTTTCCAACAACAAAATCCGATCTGACTTTTTCCGATCGTGTGTAGAGAATTCAGTACCCAGTTATATTATGTACGTTTAGGAAAGTATCCTAAACATAAAATCCCAATAAAATGTATTTACATTTTCGGTTGTAACACGACAAAATCTGAAAATTGTCAAGGGGTATGAATACTTTTTCAAGGCAGTGTAAATAATATACACTCACTTGGGTTATTTTCACCAAAGAAATGTAGCAGAATATAATTTATTTTCAAAATTTTATAACAGAAACAAAGAAAAACATGTTTTTTTTTTCAAAATTATTTAACAACAGTGGTGATTAGGGATGAGCCGAACACCCCCCTGTTCGGCTCGCACCAGAACCCGCGAACGGACCTAAAGTCTGTGCGAGCTTTAGAACCCTGATAGTTATAATGGATGCGAACGTTCGAAATTAAAAGTGCTAATTTTAAAGGCTAATATGCATGTTAATGTCATAAAAAGTGTTTGGGGACCCGGGTCCTGCCCCAGGGGACATGTATCAATGCAAAATTTTTTTTTAAAAACGGCCGTTTTTTCAGGAGCAGTGATTTTAATAATGCTTAAATTTAAACAATAAAAGTGTAATATTCTTTTAAATTTCGTACCTGGGGGGTGTCTATAGTATGCCTGTGAAGGGGCGCATGTTTCCCGTGTTTAGAACTGTCTCTGCGCAAAGTGTCATTTTTGAAAGTAAAAAAGCTATTTAAAATCACTCGCGGCTAATGTGTATTGACGGCTCCCGTAATACAGAGAACAGTCATTCATTGAAACTCATTCATAAAAAAAAAGTCATTGATAAAAAATAAAAAAAATGAAAAAAAAAAGCGTAGGGGTCCCCCCAAATTCAATAACCAGGCCCTTCAGGTCTGGGATGGATATTAAGGTGAACCCCAGCCAACAAAAAAAATGGTGTAGGGTCCCCCTCAAAATCCATACCAGACCCTTGAGGTCTGGTATGGATTTTAAGGGGAACCCTAGCCAAAAAAAATGGCGTGGGGTCCCCCTCAAAATCCATACCAGACCCTTATCCGAGCACGCAACCTGGCAGGCCGCAGGAAAAGGGGGGACGAGAGCGGCCCCCCCTCCCGCCTGAACCGTACCAGGCCACATGCCCTCAACATTGGGAGGATGCTTTGGGGGTCTAAGACCCCCAAAGCACCTTGTCCCCATGTTGATGAGGACAAGGGCCTCAACCCCACAACCGTGCCCGGTGGTTGTGGGGGTCTGCGGGCGGGGGGCTTATCGGAATCTGGAAGCCCCCTTTAACAAGGGGACCCCCAGATCCCGGCCCCCCCCCTGTGTGAAATGGTAAGGGGGTACAAAAGTACCCCTACCATTTCACCAAAAAAGTGGCAAAAATGGTAAAAATGACAGGAGACGGTCTTTGACAATTCCTTTATTAAAATCTTCTTTCTTCTTTCTTCATCCTTTGGTTTCTTCTTCTTCTCCTTCCGTCATCTTCTTCCATCTTCTTCTTCCATTTTCTTCTTCCTCCGATCCGCTTCTTCTTGCGCTGGTCTTCTCGTCCTTCTCGTCCGGCATCTTCTTCCGTCGGCGTCGGTGTCGGTGTCTCTGTCTCTTCTTGGGCCGCTCCGCGCAATGGGAGGCTCCCGCTGTGTGAGGCTCCGGTCCGTCTGACAGGTCTTTTATAACGGAGGGCACCTGACGTCATGGGGAAAGCCATAGGGAATTCCCATGACGTCCCCGTGCGTCAGAGGGGGCGGGGTCACCAGGTGCCCTCCATTATAAAAGACCTGTCAGACGGAGTGGAGCCTCACACAGCGGGAGCCTCCCATTGCGCGGAGCGGCCCAAGAAGAGACAGAGACACCGACGCCGAGTTATTTTGAGGGGACAGCAAATTTACACTGTTATACAAGCTGTACACTCACTACATTGTAGCAAAGTGTCATTTCTTCAGTGTTGTTACATGAAAAGGTAGAATTAAATATTAACAAAAATGTGAGGGGTGTACTTACTTTTGTGAGATACTTACACTGTAAATGCATGTCAGAGCATATAAACTGAAAGGGGAAACCATAAACTCTCAGATCAAAAGCAACAATTTGTAATACCTAATTTGACCTGCTTCTATATGCTGAGAATAATTAGTTGTATGATGGGAGTAGATGAGCTTTTAAAGGAAGTCGGGATCTGAACCTTAAAGTGACCTTTATCTGTACTATTGCTCATACCAAAAATCTTAATTGTGTTGCTGAGCTATTGTTCCCCCTCTGCATGTAGGCAGGTGCAGTCTACTTTCTCCATGACATGTGGCGCTCTCCCGCAGCATCACTGTTGTTGGACGAGGAACTCAAGAGGAACAGGAGGGTTCCTCTATGGTTTCCTTGGGTCACTGGAGAAGCTATCCTATTGGATGCTGCCGCCCCCTGTGACTCTAGCAGCCATCTTGGGACAGGCAGAGCCTATTAACTCCTTCCCACCTCAGCTGTAGCCAAAAGACAGCCACAGTGCGGCTCTCCAGTTCTGAGATGGAGTCCATGAACGTCCTCTTAGAACCATGCCTCCTGCTCGCCCCCGCATTGGTGCACTCTTAGAACGCTGTGTTGTTTGGACACAGCTGATTACAGAGTGTGGTTAAGGGCCAATCACAGCGGCCATTTACCATGTGATCAGCTGTATCCAATCACAGCTGGTCACATGTAAACAGACTTGCAGATTAACGACAGCCCTTTCATCACGCACTGTCTATGTGTGAGGATAGGAGAGACGATAACCAGCAAGGCTGACAGGGCACATTGAGTACATTGCTTACTTTAATAATCAGTGCCCTGATTATCAATGCAGCCCTGTCAGTTCCAATCAGTACTCATCAGTGCAGATCAGTTGAGCTTATCAGTGCCACCTATCAGTGCCCATCAGTGCAGCCTCCTCAGTGCCCATCAGTGCCCATTAGTGTAGCCTCATCAGCGCACATCAGTGCAGTGCAGTCTCATCAGTGCAGCCTCACCAGTGTCCATCAGTGCAGCCTCACCAGTGTCCATCAGTGCAGCCTCATCAGTGCCCATCAGTGCAGCCTCATCAATGCACATCAATACAGCCTCATCGGTGCACATCAGTGCAGTCTCATCAGTACCCATCAGTGCAGCCTCATCAGTGCCCATCAGTGCACTCTCATCAGTGCCCATCAGTGCAGCCTCATCAGTGCCCATCAGTGCAGTCTCATCAGTGCCCATCAGTACAGCCTCATCAGTGCCCATAAGTGCAGCCTTATCAGCGCACATCAGTGCAGCCTCATCAGTGCCCATCAGTGCATCAGTGTTTTAACAGGAACTAAGAAAAACATCTTATTCTCAACATTTTCGGTCTTTTTTTCATTTGTTAAGCAAAAAAGAAAAAAAAATCCACTGGTGATTAAATACCACCAAAAGAAAGCTCTATCTGTCTAAAAGAAATGATAACAATTAAATTTGGGTACAGTGCAGCATGACCGCTCACTGTCATTCGGAAGTGTGTGAAATCTGAAATTTGGCCTGGGCAGGAAGGGGGTTAGAGTGCCCAGTACTGAAGTGGTTTAGGCCCCGTCTCCCAGGTTTGGTGCGCTTTATGCGAGAGGGTAGCGTAGGGAGAGGTACCCCGCCTGTCCTTGGCAGTACTATTGGTAGGGAAAGGTAGAAAAAGGTTCCTAGCAATGGTTCAAGGAGGACCCTGACCGGCTGCCATAGCCGGGGATTGTTGCCCCAACCACCTCCTGCTCTTTCTATCTATCTGTCTATCTGTCTGTCTATGTATGTATCTATCTGTCTGTCTATGTATGTATCTATCTGTCTATGTATGTATCTGTCTATCTATGTATGTATCTGTCTATCTATGTATGTATCTATCTGTCTATGTATGTATCTGTCTATGTATGTATGTATCTGTCTATCTATGTATGTATCTATCTGTCTATGTATGTATCTGTCTATGTATGTATCTATCTGTCTATGTATGTATCTGTCTATGTATGTATCTATCTGTCTATGTATGTATCTGTCTATCTATGTATGTATCTGTCTATCTATGTATGTATCTATCTGTCTATGTATGTATCTGTCTATGTATGTATGTATCTGTCTATCTATGTATGTATCTGTCTATCTATGTATGTATCTATCTGTCTATCTATGTATCTGTCTATGTATGTATCTATCTGTCTATGTATGTATCTGTCTATCTATGTATGTATCTGTCTATCTATGTATGTATCTATCTGTCTATGTATGTATCTGTCTATGTATGTATCTATCTGTCTATGTATGTATCTATCTGTCTATGTATGTATCTATCTGTCTATGTATCTATCTATCTGTCTATCTATGTATCTATCTGTCTATCTATCTATGTATCTATCTGTCTGTCTATGTATGTATCTATCTGTCTATGTATGTATCTATCTGTCTATCTGTCTATCTATGTATCTATCTGTCTATCTATGTATCTATCTGTCTATCTATGTATCTTTCTATCTATGTATGTATCTATCTGTCTATGTATGTATGTATCTATCTGTCTATGCATGTATCTGTCTAGCTATGTATGTATCTGTCTATGTATGTATCTATCTGTCTATGTATGTATCTATCTGTCTATGTATGTATCTGTCTATGTATGTATCTGTCTATGTATGTATCTGTCTATGTATGTATCTATCTATCTATGTATGTATCTATCTGTCTATCTATGTATCTATCTGTCTATCTATGTATCTATCTGTCTATCTATGTATCTATCTGTCTATCTATGTATCTAACTCATAGCTCTTTGTCCATAGAAAAGTTTTGTTCTGACCCTTATATAATGGGGACATTATTCTGTCAGGGATTCTGCCCTTCAGATGCTGCTTGTCCTTTACATACCACCGAAAATGGAAAATATGTACGAATGGAGAGTTTATGTACTCAGTGGAATTTTCCGCGTTCGTTGGACGAGCCGTCTGTGTAGCTCAATACTGAAAAATGGTTATACAGCTCAGTGACTCATTAAGTATATAAAATATCAATACAAATTCATTACAATGATGGATAAAGGACACAAAATAACTTTGCCCTTCTAGAAAGGATTAAACTAATTTTACAAAGACTTTCCAGTGCAAATAATTCATTTTTCCACATTTATAAGGTGCATCGTCATTACAAACCTAATGCCGGGAAGGGGAACTTGATGTAACTAGGGTTGCCTCCTTTTCTTCAAGTCAAACCCTGAAAACTTTAGCGGCGCACAGCAATTTTTTTTTCCGCATAAACTATACATATATTTTGCTATTAAATAACATTTCTAATCATATGAAGTTAAGAACAAGAGTTCCCCTTTACATCAGAGTCCACAGAGTTCCTCTTTTACATCTGAACTCGCAGAGTTCCCTTTCACTGTAAGGGGGGACCCTGCAGACTCTGATGTAAGGGAGAACTCTGGGGACTCTAACATAAGGGATGAACACTGATTACTCTGATGTACGGAGAGGACTCTGATGTACGGGGAAACACTGTGGCCTCTAGTGTAAAGGGGAAATCTGATGTAAGGGGTGCTCTGAGAACCCTGGTTTGCCCTAGTGTACTTACTCAGAGGCAGGAGAGAGAAGGGGGGAGAATTCAGTCATAGACAGGGATGGATGGTGAGCTCACTCACCCCTTGGCAATCAGCACCTCTCATCCAGATTTATCTGAGGCTGCTAGACTTCAAATTCCCCACCCCAACTTACTTTCCTATTCTGAGGCACAGTGCCCAGGATTGGAGTGTGGGCAGACACAGAGGGGTAGGGGTGGGGGAAGAGGTGCAGATCGTGCCCTCTCTCCTCTCCTGTCTGTGTGTGTGTTTGGGCGGGGGGTTGTTAGTTCTGGCTTTGAGCAGTGTTAAAGAGTGTAACAGAAACTCTCAGCTTAGACAACTTCAGCCAGCAACCCTGCTGGGAAGCCATAGTCCAGTCTGAATAATGTGTCCGGGTCTCAGGCAGTCTGAAACCCGGACGCATGATTCCAAACCCGAACTGTCCGGGTGAATCCTGGACAGGTGGCAACCCTAGTTGTAACTGGTTTCCTCATTGTTAAAAGCCCAACTCCAGTCAATCATTTTTTTTTAGGTTGGATAGAGTGGGAGAAAGGTAAAAGCAGCAGAAAGGTTTTAAACGATATATAGATATATCCACCACAAACACACACACCCCCTTGCCAAACTTTAGGGTATAAAGCCTAGGTATACACTATGGTCAGAATATGGTCAGCATGTCCGTATTCACAATGCAGAATTTAATCAAGGTGATAACTGCATTGGTTGATGTACACTATATTACCAAAAGTATGGGGATGCCTGACTTTACACGCACATGAACTTTAATGGCATCCCAGTCTTAGTCCGTAGGGTTCAATATTGAGTTGGTCCACCCTTTGACAGCTTCAACTCTTCTGGGAAGGCCGTCCACGAGGTTTAGGAGTGTGTCTATGGGAATGTTTGACCATTCTTCCAGAAGATCATTTGTGAGGTCAGGCACTGATGTTGGACGAAAAGGCCTGGCTCGCAGTCTCCGCTCTAATTCATCCCCAAGGTGTTCTGTTGGGTTGAGGTCAGGACTCTGTGCCGGCCAGTCAAGTTCCACCACCCCAAACTCGCTCATTCATGTCTTTATGGATCTTGCTTTTGTGCACTGGTCCAAATCATTGGGTGGAGGGGGGATTATGGTGTGGGGGTTGTTTTTCAGGGGTTGGGGTTGGCCCCTTAGTCCCAGTGAAGGGAACTCTTAAGGCATCAGCATACCAATACATTTTGAACAAATCCATGCTCCCAACTTTGTGGGAACTTTGTGGGGATCCTGACTTCAACCCGATAGAACACCTCTGGGATGAATAATGCCTTGTACGCACGGTCGGACATTACGACCACAAAATCCGTCAGATTTTTTCAGACGGATTTTGGCCAAAACTTGTCTTGCATACACACGGTCGCACAAAGTTGTCGGAAAATCGCGGTGACGTACAACACTTTGTGCGTCGGAATTCGATACACACGTTCGGAAAAAGTCAGATTGGATTTTGTTGTCGGAAAATTTTAGGTCCTGCTCTCAAATTTTTTCTGTCCGAAAATTCCGACGGAAAAGGTCCGCTAGAGCCCACACACGATCTAATTTTCCGACAACATAATCCGATCGGCTGGCCATGTACAAGGCATAAGAGTCGAGACTGCCAGCCAGGCCTTCTAATCCAACATCAGTGCCTGACCTCACAAATGTGCTTCTGGAAGAATGGTCAAACATTCCCATAGACACCCTCCTAAACCTTGTGGACGGCCTTCTCAGAAGAGTTGAAGCTGTTATACCTACAGACTTATGCCGCATACATACGGTCGAACTTCCCGACAGCAAATGTGCGATCGGAGCTTGTTGTCGGAAATTCTAACCGTGTGTAGGCTCTATCAAACAGTTTCCATCGGAATTTCCATCGCACAAAATTTGAGATCTGGTTCTCAAATTTTCCGACAACAAAATCCGTTCACATAAATTCCGATCGTGTGTAGACAATTCTGACGCACAAAGTGCCACGCATGCTCAGAATCAAGCAGAAGAGCAGCACTGGCTATTGAACTTCATTTTTCTTGGCTCGTTGTACGTCACCGCGTTCTTGACGTTCGGAATTTCCGACCAACTTTGTGTGACCGTGTGTATGCAAGACAAGTTTGAGCTAACATCCGTCGGAAAAAAAACATGGGATTTTGTTGTCGGAATGTGCGATCGTGTGTACGCGGCATAAGACTGGGATGCCATTAAAGTTCATGTGCGTGTAAAGGCAGGCGTCCCAATACTTTTAGAAAAACAATCAGCATTTGACCTCAGCATTTGCTTTTAGTATTCTTCTGGACTAATGGTCATGGACTAATGCATTGTGCCCATGTTCTGAATAGCCCTGATTCACTGTCACTCTTTTAATATTGTACCCATAACCCGAGTGCGCTGAATTTACCCATTTTTTGTATGTCCCAATACTTTTGGTAATATAGTGTATATGTTGTAATCAGCAGCAGGGACGCTACTTCCCAGCAATGAAATGTGTCCTTAGTGTTTTGAAGGGGTTTACTAGGTACTTCAGGTATGTGACAGGCCACCCAAAGGTTAATATTGCAGACCACGCGAAGACCCCCGGTACCGTGAGACACTTCAATGGTCACAAGATACAAGGAGCAAGTTCAAAGAAAATGCCTACTTTATTGGGCGTGTATACAGCTTATATATGGTTCAACTTGCCAATCACAATAGTGAATAGTCGGCCATCTGGCCATGAGTCATAAGTCATGCATCCTGTCCCCTGGCCTGAAGAACAAGGAACAGGAAAGACACATTAGACCACAATTATATATAGAGTATGAGAAAGCAGTTTTCTTTGTGTGTTCTTGCAAAATGCGGTTACAAGCTGGAATGACAGAATAAGCTAGAATATAAAGTCTGAGACTAAATTAACCACTTGCTTACCGGGCACTTAAACCCCCCTCCTATCCAGACCAATTTTCCGCTTTCGGTGCTCTCACACTTTGAATGACAATTACTCAGTCATGCAACACTGAACCCAAATTAATTTTTTGTCCTTTGTTTCCCACAAATAGAGCTTTCTTTTGTGGTATTTGATAACCTCTGGGTTTTTTATTTTTTGCGCTATAAATAAAAAAAGACCGATTTTTTTTTTTTAAACGCATTTTTCTTTGTTTCTGTGATAAAATTTAGGAAATTATAAATTTTTCTTCATAAATTTTGGCCACAATTTATACTGCCACATATCCTTGGTAAAAAATAACCCAAATTAGTAGATATTATTTGGTCTTTGTGAAAGTTAGAGAGTCTACAAACCGTGGTGCAAATCATACAAAATTTATCACACCTGATGTACTGGTGACCTATTTCATTTCTTGTGACACTGATGACAGATGGCACCGATACGTGGCATTGATGACAGGTGACACTGATAACAGATGGCACGTGACACTGACAGGTGGCACTGATGACAGATGGCACTGATACGTGGCACTGATGACAGATGGCACTAATATGTGGCACTGATGACACGTGGCACTGATGTGGCACTGATGACAGATGGCACTTATACGTGGCACTGGGGACAGGTGGCACTGACAGATGGCACTGGGGACAGATGGCAGTGGTGGCAGTGGGGGCAGATGGTAGTGGTGGCAGTGGGGGCAGATGGCAGTGGGGGCAGATGGCACTTTATTTTTTTTATTTTTTTTTTCTACTTACGGCCGCTGCAGCCGTTCATCTCTCCCTCCTCACACGCTGTCTCTGTGTGAGGAGGGAGAGCGGCGCTGAGAGATGATCTCATATGTTTACATATGAGATCATCTCCCATTGGACACGCCGATCGCGCTGTAAACGGCCGCTGTGATTGGCCGCTTACAGCGATCTGTGATTGGCTGTGTCCGAGGGGCACGGCCAATACAGAATTTCCCCGCTGCGCGCTCGTGAGCGCCCACAGGGAACGAGGAGGACGTCATATGATGTCCTCCCGGGAATTGACATCCGCGCCGAGGCCGTCATTCGGCTATGGCCGGATGTCTTGTGGTTAAAGCTATATGACCCTCTGATGGCAAGATGGAGTCGCATTGGTTTGGTCCTATTACTACAATGTTGATGGCTGCTTCTTACAGTAGACATCCTCAGCCCTCTGCCTCCAGAAACATCCACAACTGTAATATCCTGTTGGTGCAGGGGTAATACGAGTGGCAGAGCCTGAGACAGGCACTCATCAAAAGTACTTAACCACTTGCTGACCGCTGTCGGCACATATACGTCGGCAGAATGGCGCGGCTGGGCAAAGTAACGTACCCGTAAGTTACTTTGAATTTCCCGCCGCGCACGCGCCCACGCCTGCCGCGAGCTCCGTGACTCTGCCCGCCGGTCCCGCAGACTCGATCACCGCGGGGATACCCACGATCGTGTCACGGAGCTG
Organism: Lithobates sylvaticus; assembly: GCA_028564925.1. Taxonomy (NCBI): domain Eukaryota; kingdom Metazoa; phylum Chordata; class Amphibia; order Anura; family Ranidae; genus Lithobates; species Lithobates sylvaticus. Next base: position 41,644,705 of record CM053026.1, on the reverse strand, counting down.
AAGAACGGGGAGATGCTGATGTAAACAGCACCTCCCCCCATTCTGCCTAGTGACAGCACACTGATCGTCTGTCATCAGGAGCAACGATCAGTGTGGTGTCACACACAGCCACGCCCACAGACAGTTAGAAACACGCCCCTAGGACACACTTAACCCCTTCCCGCCCCCCTAGTAGTTATCCCCTTCACTGACAGTGACATTTTTACAGTAATCAATGCAATTTTATAGCATCGATCGCTGTATTAATGCCAATGGTCCCAAAAATGTGTCAAAATTGTCCGATGTGTCCGCTATAATGTCACAGTCACGATAGAAATCACAGATCGCCACCATTACTAGTAAGAAAATTTTTTTTTAATAAAAATGCTATAAAACTATCCCCTATTTTTTAGACGCTATAACTTTTGCGCAAGCCAATCAATAAACGCTTATTGCGATTTTTTTTTTTTTTTTACCAAAAATATGTAGAAGAATACGTATCGGCCTAAACTGAGGGAAAAAACATTTTTTATATATTTTTGGGGGATATTTATTATAGCAAAAAGTTAAAAAATATTGCGTTTTTTTTTTTTAATTTACGTTTTTTTTTGCTTATAGCGCAAAAAATAAAAACCGCAGAGGTGATCAAATACCACCAAAAGAAAGCTCTATTTGTGGGAAAAAAAGAACGTCAATTTTGTTTGGGAGACACATCGCGCGACCGCGCAATTGTCAGTTAAAGCGACGCAGTGCCGAATGGCAAAAAAAAAAAAACGCTCTGGTCAGGAAGGGGGTAAATCCTTCCGGGGCTGAAGTGGTTAATAAGCCCCCCTTTCCACCCTGCGCTCCATTATAGCACCTGTACTATATATGTAAGGGACATTTTTCTCACCGAAGGTTCCCTGAGACCTGAGATGTTTAGCCAATGAGATCCGCAGCCTCACAGTTCTCTGGCAGGCCTCTCCGATCGTAGGAAACAAATTCTTATTTCCTATAGTTCTCGGCTCCATCTAGTGGCCACAATGTGTTATTTTCCTGATTCACCGTTTTTTCTTTTTTTTTTTTTAATGACTGAATTGAATAACATTCAACCTGTGAAGGAAATATGTACTGCTATGGGAATTTTTGTAATCTGAGGTCCTCTTAAACAAGCTGTTTTTGTCCACCATTATATTTCACACCATTCTCTGTAATCTTCAGAGACGGCAGTGTGTGAAAATCCCATCAGGTCAGCAGATTCTGAGTTGCTGCAACCAACAATCACTCTGCAGTCAGAGTTGTTTCGATCACTCGCCCCTTCCCATTCTAATGTTTGACAACTTCTTCCCCATGTCTGCATGAATTATGTCCTGTCACAGGGAATTGATTGTGGGAATTAACTGTTTGTGTTAACAAGGAAATGTACCTAAAATAACGGCCACTGAGTGTATGGAAGCTATTAAAGTTACATAGTTAGCTAGGCCGAAAAAAGACACAAGTCCATCCAGTTCAACCATAAAAAATAATAAATAAAAAAAAAAAAGTGATATTGAACCCTACATTGTTTAAGGACTTTCAGTAGCAGGGACTTGAGCTGTCTCTCCCTACACTGTGTGCATCAATGGAAGCACACAACCCCATAGACCAGGGGTCTCCAAACTTTCTAAACAAAGGGCCGGTTTACTGTCCATTAGACTTTAGGAGGGCCGGGCTGTGGCCCACTGGAGTATAAGATGCCCGAGTGTCAGTGGGAGAAGACAACGTCTCAGGCTTGGAGACCAGTGGGCTTAAAAAAATGTATTTAGCGCCTCTGGTCAGTAGGAGGAGGAATAGTGCCCCATCATTGGTATCAGTGGGAGGAATAGTGCCCCATCATTGGTGTCAGTGGGAGGAATAGTGCCCCACCATTGGTGTCGGTGGGAGGAATAGTGCCCCATCGTTTGTATCGGTGGGGGAATGGTGCTCCATCATTGGTGTCAGTTGGAGGAATAGTTCCCCATCGTTGGTGTCAGTGGGAGGAATGGTGCCCAATCATTGGTGTTAGTTGGAGGAATAGTTCCCCATCAGTGGTGCCAGTTGGAGGAATAGTGCCCCATCATTGGTGTCAGTGGGAGCAATAGCGCCCCATCATTTGTATCAATGGGGGAATGGTGCCCCATCATTGGTATCAGTGGGAGGAATGGTGCCCCATCATTGGTATCAGTAGGAGGAATGGTGCCCCATCATTGATATCAGTAGGAGGAATGGTGCCCCATCATTGGTGTCAGTTGGAGGAATAGTTCCCCATCGTTGGTGTCAGTGGGAGGAATGGTGCCCAATCATTGGTGTTAGTTGGAGGAATAGTGCCCCATCATTGGTGTCAGTGGGAGGAATAGTGCCCCATCATTGGTGTCAGTGGGAGCAATAGCGCCCCATCATTTGTATCAATGGGGGAATGGTGCCTCATCATTGGTATCAGTGGGAGGAATGGTGCCCCATCATTGGTATCAGTAGGAGGAATGGTGCCCCATCATTGGTATCAGTAGGAGGAATGGTGCCCCATCATTGGTATCAGTGGGAGGAATGGTGCCCAATCATTGGTATCAGTAGGAGGAATGGTGCCCCATCATTGGTATCAGTGGGAGGAATGGTGCCCAATCATTGGTATCAGTAGGAGGAATGGTGCCCCATCATTGGCGTCAGTTGGAGGAATAGTTCCCCATCGTTGGTGTCAGTGGGAGGAATGGTGCCCAATCATTGGTATCAGTGGGAGGAATAGTTCCCCATCGTTGGTGTCAGTGGGAGGAATGGTGCCCAATCATTGGTGTTAGTTGGAGGAATAGTGCCCCATCATTGGTATCAGTGGGAGGAATGGTGCCCCATCATTTGTACCAGTGGGAGCAATAGTGCCCCATCATAGGAGGATTAGTGATCCCATCATTGGTGTCAGTGGGAAGAATGGTGCCATATCAGTGGGATCTATGGGAGATCCAGTCAGTGCCCCATCATTGGTGTCAGTTGAAGGAATGAGCCCCATCATTGGTATTTATGGAAGGAATAGTGCTTCATATCATTGTGAGGAACAGTGCCCCAGGGGCCGAACACAGACAAGCAAAGGACCACAGGTTGGAGACCACTGCCATAGCCTCTGATAACAAGGCCCTCCTGTCCTCACCACTGACCAGACACAGAACGGACTCTGTACTGTCCACTATTAACTCCTTCCATCAAGACTGAATGTTCAGGAAAGCAGCACTGAGAGAGCAGGAGCCAGCAACATTGAACGTTGTAAACTGAAAGCGCTGGGTTAAGAATTGTAACAAACAGTTTTCTGGGAATGTTTCTTTTATTGTGCTCAGCGCGTGTTCAACTAAAACAGGCTGAGGGTTTAATACTACTTTAAGGAAAAGTAAAATTATCCTGAACTGAAAATAGAAAAAAATAAAAATAAAACCCCCCTAATAATTAATGCAAAACATGACGAGCTAATTCAGGACTAAGTAGTGCCTATTCCCTGGTTGCCACATTGCTCTATCACAGATTAATAATTTAGTGTTCTTCTCTGACATAAAACAGCGGACTATCAGTAAATTAATGTGCCGTTTCGTTGCTTTCTTTGCAAAAAAAAAAAAAAAAATACTTTTAGCAACTCATGAATGTTTCATAAAGCCATTTCAGTGCCAAGAAGATGGCACCATAAATCGTAAACAAAAAAAAACGCAGCCAGTTGTTTCTGCTTCCCAAAGCTGTTTTTAAGCAAACAAACGCCATCTTCTCCTGAGGGCGCTCCGGAATGGGCCGCTTTAGCGGAACGTACAAAACATTTTGCGGTTGGGAAGAATGGAGCGTATTCGGCTATCGGACATCGTTTTTTGGCTTGCGAGCCTTTAAAAAAGATCTTACATCTGTTCTGTGCTGAGTTACGACGTCCCGGCCAAACCTTAAGTAGCATCAAATTCTAGTTAATACCCCATCAGAGGGCCGTAACATTACAATAGAAGGTCTGTTCTAGAATAATTCAGACAAGGCATGGCGTGGCTCGGTGGAAGGAGGACGGAGACCGGGCGTGAGCCTGATTTACTGCCACGCTTTCCCGGGTCCGTCATATGCTATTTGTCCCTGTTTATTGATTTAGTCACTTCTTTTTTTTTTTATGTTGCTAGCCAGTAGACATGTGCACAACAAAAAAATTTGTTTATTTTCGTTTCGTTTTTTTCGTTTCCGTTGATTCGTAACGATTCGTAAATTCGTAAGTCGTCGGTGTTCGTATTCGTAAAACGATTCGTATTTCCGTTAGAGTTATTTTTTCGTTGATTCGTTTTTCCGTTTAATTTTCGTTTATTCATTTATTCGAAATTCGAACGCATTCGTATTTATTCGTACATTCGTAACATTCGTAACTTTCGTAGATTCGTAATCGGAGCATAATTCATAATTTTATGTAATGTGTATGCTATTATTACATTTTAACCGCTTCCCGACCGCCTAACGCCGATATACGTCGGCAAAATGGCACGGGCAGGCAAAATCACGTACCTGTACGTGATCGTGCATGTGCCTGCCTGTGGGTCGCGCGCGCGCCGCCAGCGGCGCGCTCGCGACCCGGTCGGGAGCTCCGTGACCCCGGCCGCCGGACCAGCGGACACCGATCGCCGCTGGTGTCCCGCGATCGGGTTACGGAGCTGAAGAACGGGGAGAGGTTTGTGTAAACAAACCTCTCCCGCGCTTCCTACTCTGCCTGTCATTGATTGGCTGTTCCCGGTCATCGGGAAAGCCGATCAATGACGTCAGACGTACAGCCACGCCCCCCTACTGTAAAAAAAAAACACAACACGTCACACTGACTCCTCCCCTCCCCCTAGTGGTTAACTCCTTCACTGCCACTGTCATTTACATAGGAATCAGTGCTATTTAAATAGCACTGATTTCTGTATAAATGACAAATGTCCCAAAAATGTGTCAAAAATGTCCGATGTGTCCGCCATAATGTCGCAGTCACAATAAAAATCGCTGATCGCCGCCATTACTAGTAAAAAACAAAATATTAATAAAAATGCTATAAAACTATCCCCTATTTTGTAAACGATATAACTTTTGCGCAAACCAATCAATAATCGCTAATTGCGATTTTTTTTACCAAAAATATGTAGAAGAATACGTATCGGCCGAAACTGAGGAAAAAAAATGTTTTTTTATATATTATTTGGGGATAGTTATTATAGCAAAAAGTAAAAAATATTGCATTTTTTTCAAAATTGTCACTCTATTTTTGTTTATAGCGCAAAAGATAAAAACCGCAGGGGCGATCAAATACCACCAAAAGAAAGCTCTATTTGTGGGAAAAAAAGGACGCCAATTTTGTTTGGGAGCCACGTCGCACGACCGCGCAATTGTCAGTTAAAGTGACGCAGTGCCGAATCGCAAAAAGGGGCCTGGTCCTTTGGCTGCCAATTGGTCCGGGGCTGAAGTGGTTAAGAGACACGGAAAATGACGAATCGAAAAAAAAAGTTTACGAATGTACGAATTTTTTCGTTCAATCCATTCGAAGCACGTTAAGCAGCGCCATTGTAAGAGACACAGGAAAATTACGAATCGAAAAAAAAAAAAAAAAAAAAGTTACGAATGTACGAATTTTTTCATTCAATCCATTCGAAGCACGTTAAGCAGCGCTATTGTAAGAGACACGGAAAATTACGAATCGCAAAAAAAAAAAAAGTTCCGAATGTACGAATTTTTTTCATTCAATCCATTCGAAGCGCATTAAGCAGCGCCATTGTAAGAGATACGGAAAATTACGAATCGCAAAAAAAAAAAAAGTTACGAATGTACGAATTTTTTCGTTCAATCCATTCGAGGCACGTTAAGCAGCGCCATTGTAAGGGACACGAAAAATTACCAATTCAACAAAAAAAAAAAAGTTACGAATGTACGAATTTTTTTTTTCGTTCATTTTGATTTTCGTTGTTCCTGTTTTTGTTTTTTTTCGGATTTTCTTCTTTCGTAGATTCGTTGTTTCTAATTTGTTTTTTTTTTTCGGATTTTCGTTGTTTTCGGATTCGTTCGATTCGAACGATTCGTTATTCGTTAAAATTTTTAGCGAATCGTTCGTTCATTCGTACGATAACGAATAAACGAAAATAACGAAAAAAAAACGAAAAACAAAACGAATTGCACATGTCTACTAGCCAGGATTACACGGAAACATAGAAGAATGGCATCAGAAAAAGAACAAGTGGACCACTTTTTAACTCTGCCCTATTTTATTTTATTTATTTATTTATTTTTGCTATTTTTTCATTTTTTTTTTTTACTTTTAACCACTATGATACTGGGCACTTTCGTCCCCTTCCTTCCCAGACTATTTTTCAGCTTTCAGCGCTCTCGCACTTTCAATGACAATTGCGCAGTCGTGCTACGCTGTACCCAAATGAAATTTTTATAATTTTGTTCGCAAAAATAGAGCTTTCTTTTGGTGGTATTTATTCACGACTCCGTTTACATTTTTTTTGCGATATAAGCAAAAAAATAGCAGAAATTTGGAAAAAAAAAAAAAACAATATTTTCTTCTTTCTATTTTAAAAGAAATCCAATAAAATCGAATTTTGTCATAAATTTAAGCCAAAATGTATTCTGCTACATGTTTTTGGTAAAAAAAAATCCGTTAAGTGTATAATAATTGGTTTGTGTGATCACGGACATTATGTACGCAAATGATCATGTACAGATGTGTGCAGGTGATCACGGACATATGTGTGCAGATGATCATTGGGACATGTGATTTTAGTGGGACATATGTGGGGGACAGGTGTTTTTATTATATGGGGACATGTGTTTTGGGTAGATTGTGTGGGGACATTGTGTGGGGACATGTATGTTTACACTGTGTGGTGACATGTTGTGTGGTGACACTAGGTTGGTGATCAATGAGTAAAAATCTGTAAAAAACAGCTAATACTCACTGATCACCAGCCGGCTGCAGCGATCCGCTCTCCTCACCGACAGCTTCCGTGTGAGGAGAGGAGAGCCGATTGCCTAGCAACCGGCTCTGTGTTTACATCACATGACAGCTGTGATTGGACATGGCCGTCATGTGATCAGGAGTCAATCACAGAGCCCTCCTGCCAATCGGAGATGCGCCGTGTCCAGGTGACACGAGCGCATCGTGATTGCCCCGCTGCGCGGGCATGTGCGCGTGATCCCCCTCTTTCTGAGGGACGTTCCAAATTGGTGGTCCTTGCAATACTTTGTCACACCGTATTTGCGCAGGGGTCTTACAAGCGCACTTGTTTTGGAAAAAAAATACACTTTTTTGAATTAAAAAATAAGACAACAGTAAAGTTAGCCTAATTAATTTTTTTATATTGTGAAAGATAATGTTACACCGAGTAAATTGATACCCAACATGTCACGCTTCAAAATTGCATCCGCTCGTGGAATGGCGACAAACTTTTATGCCGCGTACACACGAGCGGATTTCCAAGACCATCCAAGATTTTCCCGACGGAATTCCGCTCAAGCTTGGCTTGCATACACACGGTGACACAAAAGTTTGCTGAACTTTGGACCGCCAAGAACTAGACATGTGCACAACAAAAAAATTTGTTTATTTTCGTTTTGTTTTTTTTCGTGTCCGAAAAAAATTTGTTTTTTTTCGTTTCGTTTTTTCGTTTCCGTCGATTCGTAACGATTCGTACATTCGTAAGTCGTCGTTGTTTGGATTCGTAACGATTCGTACATTCGTAAGAGTTATTTTTTTCGTTGATTCGTTTTTTCGTTAGTTTAATTTTCGAACGCATTCGTATTTATTCGTTCATTCGTAACATTCGTATCATTCGTAGATTCGTAATCGGAGCATAATTCATAATTTGATGTAATGTGTATGCTATTATTACATTTTAATAATTTACGAATCGAAAAAAAAAAGTTACGAATCGAAAAAAAAAGTTACGAATCGAAAAAAAGTTACGAATGTACGAATTTTTTTGTTCAATAGAGACACGGAAAATTACAAATCGAAAAAAAAAAAAAAAAAAAAAGTTACGAATTGAAAAAAAAGTTACGAATCGAAAAAAAAAAAGTTGCGAATCGAAAAAAAAGTTACGAATTTTTTGGTTCAATAGAGACACGGAAAGTTACGAATCGAAAAAAAAGTTACGAATGTACAAATTTTTTGATTCAATAGAGACACGGAAAATTACAAATCGAAAAAAAAGTTACGAATTGAAAAAAAAGTTACGAATCGAAAAAAAAAATTACGAATTGAAAAAAAAAAAGTTACGAATCGAAAAAAAAGTTACGAATGTACAAATTTTTTGGTTCAATAGAGACACGGAAAATTACAAATCGAAAAAAAAAAAAAAAAAAAGTTACGAATCGAAAAAAAAAAAGTTACGAATCGAAAAAAAAAGTTACAAATGTACCAATTTTTTTGTTCAATCCATTCGAAGCACGTTTAGCAGCACCATTGTAAGGGACACGGAAAATTACCAATTCAACAAAAAAAAAGTTACGAATGTACAAATTTTTTCGTTCGTTTTCGTTTTTCGGATTTTCTTCATTAGTACATTCGTTGTTTCTAATTTGTTTTTTTTCGGATTTTCGTTGTTTTTCGGATTCGTTCGATTCGAATGATTCGTTAATCGGATTCGTATGATTCTAACGATTCGTTCATTCGTACGAAAACGAACGAACGAAAATAATGAAAAAAAACGAAAAACGAAAAAAAACGAAACGAATTGCACATGTCTACCAAGAACGCGGTGACGTACAACACTACGATGAGCCACGAAAATGAATGCTTCGAGCATGTGTCCAATTGTTTCCGAGCATGTGTAGGAATTTTGCGTGTTGGAATTGATACAGACGATCGGAATTTCTGATTATTACTTTTTCCAAAAGGAAAAATTGAGAACCTGCTCTCAATCTTTTGCTGGCTGTAATTCCAGCTGAAAGTCCAATGGAGCCTACACACGGTCGCATTTTCCGACCAAAAGCTCTTATCGGACTGGCGGAATTTCCGATCGTGTGCCCTTAAAAATCGCCAAAGGCGACGTTTAAAAAATTCTACAGGTTGCATGTTTTGAGTTACAGAGGAGTTCTAGGGCTACAATTATTGCTCTCGCTCTACTGATCGCGGCGATACCTCACATGTGTGGTTTGAACACTGTCTTCACGCATGCATTCGCTTCTGCACGCAAGCTCGGCGGGACGGGGGGCGCGTTTAAAAAAAATGATTTTTTTTCTTATTTATTTTACTTTTTATTTTTCATTTTTACACTGTTTTTTTTAAAAAAAATGTAAATGGTATCACTTTTATTCCTATTACAAGGAATGTAAACATCCCTTGTAATAGAAAAAAGCATGACAGGACCTCTTAAATATGAGATCTGGGGGTCAAAAAGACATCAGATCTCATATTTACACTAAAATGCAATAAAAAAATAAAATGTTGTCATTTAAACAAAAACAAAAAGAAATGTCACTTTAAGAACTATGGGCGGAAGTTATGTTTTGACGTCGCTTCCGCCCTGCAATGATATGGAGATGTGTGGGGGCCATCTTCCCCTCACTCGTCTCCATGTCACACAAGGAGCAACATCAGGCTCCGGTAAGCGGCGGAGGGCACCGGAGCGTGGCGGGAGCCCTCTTCAGCCGCCAATAAAAGCGATCTCACAGCGCAGAGACCACTCTTAGCGGAAAGCGGACCGTCGGCCAAAGAAGAGGATACAGGGGTTATGGCAGCTAGCTAGCTGCTTCCATAACAACGATATTCCTCTTCAAGCTTAGGGCGTATATTGGCGTGTGGCGGTCCGTAAGTGGTAAATGCTCTTTATTACAGTGTAGCACCCTGATGTTTAGGTAGGGCTGCTAGCAAATGTACCTGCCAGGTATAGTTGCCTTGGCCAATTGATAGGAGATCAATTGATTCCACCCTAATTCTGGTATTGATGCACTTCTCGCTTCTGTCACTAGATGGCCGGGTATCTGGTGACATTAGATAAGACAAGGACAATGCAGGGACAGATTAGGAGTATATGGGGTATCTCAGCCAATGGGTAGGGACTTTCTTGGGTCCCTTGGCCTGCTGGGAGAGCCTATTTATTTGGGTGAGGTCAGGTGATCAGGGTTCTGTGCCACCTGGGTGGCTGTCTGGGTGGACGCGGGTTGTACTGCCCCGGGCTGCTGGGCCAGAGCCTGAGGCCTATCCCGGGGACATCTGGCTGCTAGGCTGTCTGAGGGCCTATCCAGAAGCAAGAGAGCAGCATAGGGTTGGGATTGCAGCTTGCAGTCCAACCAGAAGTGATAGTTCTGCCAGCCGGAGAACCTGTCAGTGGTCGGAGGTAGATGGGGAGCTGTCGCCACTAAGGGTCCAACCACCTTATTACCAAGGACCACAGTGAGTAGCTGAAGCAAGTACCGGAGCAGTATTCTCACCAACCGGGGACAGTGAAGAATTGGGAAACTTCTGCAGGTGTCAAGCCAGGAACCCAGTCAGCTGAGGTAACGCTTGCAGAGCAGTCTTGTGTGCCAAGCCAGGGACCGAGCAGTAGGGTTGCCACCCAAATGGGATTGACCCGGACAGTACGGGTTTGGCAACTTGTGCCCGGGTTTCTGTTCCCTGGAAACCCGGGCACAACTAATATCCAGCGCCCCTGTCTGTGTCCCGTCCTCTGCTCCGTAGCTCTGTATTTATTATGTGGCCGGGGCGGCTGTGCGGCGTGCCCCTCTCTGCTCCATATCACAGACCTCCAGTGTAGCTTGTCTGTGTAAGAGGCAAGCAGCCGCGAGCTCCGCCCAGCCTCACGGTCCTTATCTTATGGAGCCTCGCCCTCTTCCTGCTCCAACACAGCTGGGAAACGTGGGAGGCAAGAGGTGACCGGGGAGCCCGAGACCTTGTCAGCACAGCGGGATGCAGGAACACAAAGGTATGATCACAGCGGCAGCCCCCTCTCCTCTCTGTCTACCCCCCTCCTCTCTGTCTGCCCCCCTCCTCTCTGTCAGCCCCCTCCTCTCTGTCAGCCCCCCTCCTCTCTGTCAGCCCCCCCTCCTCTGCCCCCCTCCTCTCTGTCAGCCCCCCCTCCTCTCTGTCAGCCCCCCCTCCTCTCTGTCAGCCCCCTCTCCTCTCTGTCAGCCCCCTCCTTTCTGTCAGCCTCCCTCCTCTCTGTCAGCCCCCCTCCTCTCTGTCAGCCCCCCCCCCCCTCTCTGTCAGTCCCCTCCTTTCTGTCAGTCCCCTCCTTTCTGTCAGCCCCCCTCCTCTCTGTCAGCCCCCCTCCTCTCTGTCAGCCCCCCTCCTCTCTTTGCCCCCTCTCTGTCAGCCCCCCCTCCTCTCTGTCAGCCCCCTCTCCTCTCTGTCAGCCCCCTCCTTTCTGTCAGCCTCCCTCCTCTCTGTCATCCCACCTCCTCTCTGTCAGCCCCCTCCTTTCTGTTAGCCTCCCTCCTCTCTGTCAGCCCCCCTCCTCTCTCTCAGCCCCCCTCCTCTCTGTCAGCCCCCCTCCTCTCTGTCAGCCCCCTCCTCTCTGTCAGCCCCCCTCCTCTCTGTCAGCCCCTCCTCTCTGTCAGCCCCCTCCTCTCTGTCAGCCTCCCTCCTCTCTGTCAGCCCCCTCCTCTCTGTCAGCCCCCCCCCTCTCTGTCAATGGACTGTCAATGGATTTGGCTGGCAGACCAGAGCACTTTTAGCGATTCGGCACTGTGTCGCTTTAACTAACAATTGCGCGGTCGTGCGACGTGGCTCCCAAACAAAATTGACGTCCTTTTTCCCCCACAAATAGAGCTTTCTTTTGGTGGTATTTGATCACCTATGCGGTTTTTATTTTTTGCTCTATAAACAAACAAAGAGCGACAATTTAAAAAAAAAAAAAACATTATTTTTTACTTTTTGCTATAATAAATATCCCCCAAAAATATATCAAAACATTTTTTTTCCCTCAGTTTAGGCCGATACGTATTCTTCTACATATTTTTGGTTTAAAGAATCACAATAAGCTTTTATTGATTGGTTTGCGCAAAAGTTATAGCGTCTACAACATAGGGGATAGTTTTATGGCATTTTTATTAATTAGTTTTTTTTACTACTAATGGCGGTGATCAGTGATTTTTATCGTGAATGCGACATTATGGCGGACACATCGGACACTTTTGGCGCTATTTTGGGACCATTAACATTTATACAGCGATCAGTGCGATTAAAAATGCAGTGATTACTGTGTAAATGTGACTGGCAGTGAAGGGGTTAACACTAGGTGGCGTTGTAGGGGATAAGTGTGCCCTAGGGAGTGATTCTAACTGTGGGGGGGGGGCTGTGTGTGACACATCACTGATCACTGCTCCTGATTACAGGGAGCTATGATCAGTGACAGTGTCACTAGGCAGAACGGGGAGATGCTTGTTTACATTAGCATCCTCCCGTTCTTCCTCTCCGTGAGGTGACTGCGCCCGCTAGCCAAGCCTCGCGAGATCACGTACAATAATGTGATATTTTGCAGCGGAGCCAACCTTCTGCAGTAAAACTGTGGCGGCTGGTCCGCAAGCTGTTAAAATAGAAGTACAGCCAAAGCTCATTTGGCTGTATTTCTCCTGTGGATCACAGGAGTGCAGTTCTTTCTGCACTACTATGACCAGTTTTCAGTAGACAGCGTGCTGAAGCCTGCTGTCTGCTGACATCACAAAGCTGGTCCTGGCTGGAAAGAAATTATGACGATATGGTCGATCCACCCAGGAGCCTGGACCAGCTTCCTGCTCAGCCTCTCAGCGAGCCACTGAGAGCCTGAACCAGCCTTCCCGCCTCCTCCACAGCCCAGCACTCCAGTGAGCGCAGTAAAACCAGACGGTTAATCGTTGATGTGCAGCTGCTCGTGGCTGTACATGTGCTGCTGCCGCAATCCTGTGCTTCGCCACTGCTGCAAAAATTGAACAGCATGCCACTTTCAGGGGGTGTTGCTGCTACTCAGTGGGACTAATGCAGATATAATAGGGCACGCAATTGTGGCATGGTATGGTAGTGTGGCATTTAAGGCCTCTTGCACACTGGACATTGACATGGAAATTTATAGATAGGGAACTCCTATCCTCATATTGATTAGTGGTTCCAAATTAATAACTACTGCAGTAGGGAACAGACACAAACGATACACTCCGCATCTTTACAAATAACTGTTCTGCTTTATTATGGTAAAAAAAGGTTTTTATACACATGATTACGTAGGTATGACATTAATATTACAATTGTATGTTTATGGTAACAAGGGGCGTAACATAGGCAGGCTAATTCTAATCAGGACTCGAAAGAATGCAAACATGTACTGAAAACATTATTAGTGCCGTGTGCACAGTGAGTGCAGTGTGCAATACATATAAAATAGAATACAATTATATACAGAACAAATTTCCTTTGCAACATTAACCACTTCAATACCGGACACTCTCGCTCCCTTTCTGCCCAGGCCGATTTTCAGCTTTCAGCGTTGTTGCACTTTGAATGAGAATTGTGCGGTCATGCAACACTGTGCCCATATGACATTTCTATCATTTTTTGAGACAGATAGAGCTTTTTTGGTGGTATTTAATAGACGTGCTCTGGCGGGTCATTCGTTATTATTGCAATTCGTGAATTCGTAAATTAATATATTTGAAAATTTGAAGATTCGTAAATTCTAAAAATCGACAATTTGTAAATTTGTAAATTGGAAAATTCAAAAAATATGAAAATAAGAAAGAAAATCTGAAAATTTGAAAGAATAACTAACTAACTAATAATAACTAACTATTACATTATAGGTATTGCAATTTCCTTTCAAATTTGTCTGTTAGTGAACGTAACAAATACAAATTCATCCGAAGGTACGAATTATCCGAAATAACGAAGGCCACATCCAAACAAATGGAACGGAACAAATTAATAATAAATAATAATAATAATAATAATAAAAAGTTTTTATTATTATTTGTTATGTTCCATTTGTTTAGATACAGCATTCATTATTACGAATAATTTGTAACTACGGAAAAATGAGTATTCGATACGTTCACTAACAGCTAAATTTGAAAGGAAATTCCAACACCTATATTTTAATAGTTAGTAATAGTTAAGTTAAAGTTAGTTATTATTTCCAATTTTCGGGTTTTCAAATTTCAAATTTCCGAATTTCCTAATTGTCTAATTCACCGCTTCCCCTTCTCTCTGTTTACATCCACACAGGAGGAGGAGCCTGAGGGACACACACCGATGTCCGCTGTGTACATCCGTCTGCACTGTTCTGAGGTCTGTACACTACCATTTACCGAATGAAACAAATTGCACATGTCTAGTATTTAATTACAATGGGTATTTTGCTAAACAAAAAAAAAAAAAAAGACTGAACATTTTGAAAAAAAAATTCTTAGTTTCTGTTATAAAATTTTGTAAAAAAGGTAATTTTTCCTTCACTGATGAGGCGACACTGATGGGCACTGATAAGCGGCACTGATGGGCACTGATGGAGCTGCACTGATTATCAGTACACTGGCGGAATGTGCCGTATCAGAGTTGCTGGTTACCGGCTCTCCTATCCTCACACCGTGACAGCGAGTGAGGAAAGGACTGCCAATAACCGGCAAGTTTGTTTACATGTGATCAACTGTGATTGGACACAACTGATCACATGGTAAAGGGCCGCCGTTATTAGCCCTTTACCGTGATCAGCTGTGTCCTAAGGACACAGCATACACAGAGCATGCCCCAGGGGATGCGTGGGGGGGTGTGTGGTCCTGGGAGGATGCCCTCCCAGAACGAGAGAGTCACGATGTAGCCATCTTTCTGGTATAGCACGGTCATAAGGTGGGTAAAAGATAACAAAGCTGCTACTTATTGAGTCAGTGATTAAATCAGCTGCTGAAAGTGATTAATAAACTGAGGCAATACTATCGCTTTATTAAAAAATTATTCCATAATTCACTTAGGAGATTTGTGGTCAAACATATGGTGAACCTGGGACCAATCTGAGGTTCTTTCTAAATATGAGCCAGAAGTATTGTTGTTACTGACTAAATAAATCATTTTACAGTCAGAGAGCATGGGACCCCCTGTGCCGCATGGAGCCGCAGCAGCTGCGCGGTCTGCATTGTAGCTGCTGTAAAGTAATTGAAGGTGCTTACGTTGAATAATAATTGCTCTCCAGGCATATATACAATCAAAAGTACAAAAGGCTACCTGGGTATTTTTACCTGATTTATTCCGAGTCTCGTTATACTTCCTTGCATTTGCAAGGAGATGAGGGATTATAGAACGTTGAGTCACATTTTTTTTTCTGGTTTTATGTTTATGGATCAATAAATATTTACTGCAACCAAAAATAGGAAATAGCCGTTTTTATAAGATCACGTTTTTCATATAATAATGGTCCTCTATTTTAAAAGTTATTCAGCTTGGGCAAAAAGATAAATGTCACCGAGCACCATTAAAAATAAAACCAGCACCTTTGATTTCTATCCTCACCTCCTCTCCAGCGTTGTCCACAACACACTCCGGTATCCTGCTCTTCGGATTGGATGACGCCATTTTTTTGTTTTTTTCTCTATATACCGTATTTATCAGCGTATAACACGCACCCCAATTTAAGAAGTAAGTTTCAAGAAAAGAAAACGTTTAAACCACTTAGAAGCAAAATAATGGTCGGTGAGAATCAATGCAGCCTGATTTGCGCCCATCTGCAGAAATAATGGTCAGTGAGCATTAATGCAGCCTGATTAGTGCCCATCTGCACTCTGATCTGCGCCCATCTGCAGCCTGATCTGTGCCCATCTGCTGATTCAGTGCAGCCGGATCTGCACCCATCTGCAGCCTGATCTGCGCCCATCTGCAGCCTGATCTGCGCCCATCTGCAGCCTGATCTGTGCCCATCTCCCCCATCAATGCAGCTTACCATCTCTCTTCTCTCGCAAGAAATCACTGAGCCGTCATCTCCTGTTTACTTGACTCTCAGTCGGCAGTCACACTGCATTGGACCAGCTCCTGTGATAGACAGAACAATGGTCCAATGCCGGTGGCGGAGGTGGGACTGTGTGTGTGACGTGAGAGCCGAGTGAGAGAGGAGCTGGAGAGCTGAGTGGAGAGGAGATGACGGCTCTGTGAATTCCGGTGGCACACGTCCCCCTCCTTCCCCTCTGAGATACGCTGTCAGTGTATAACACGCACCCGCGATTTTCCCCCTATTTTCAGTGTGTGTTATACGCACTTAAAAACGGTATTCACCTGGTGATCCTGCCAGCAACACACTTCCTGACTTAAAGCCCAACACCGTGAAAACCCCTCCTTGCAGTAGGGTTGTGCCCGCACTGCAAGGATAAACTGCTCACGTAGGTGTAGGGACATATTACCCACTTCCCGCCCAGCCTATTTTAATAATACAGCCAGGCGGGTGCTTTCTTATTCTGGGTAGACGACACATGACGCCCCCCCCGCTTACGTGCCTTGCGCATACCCCCTAATGACGCCAAGGGACCTGATTTGGCCAAGGGATAGTCCACCACCAGAGCACGGAGGAGCACCATCTGCCAGGAGAGCAGTGAATTGGGTATGAAAAATGAGTTTACTCTCCCTTAGACCTAAACAAGTAGTAAATGCAAGCAGTGCAGGTACAGCCACACTACAAGAAGGAGTTTTCAGATTTACCAAAGTTGGGCTTTAACCACTTCACACCCGGAAGGTTTACCCCCCCATGACCAGGCCATTTTTTTGCGATACGGCGCTGTGTTACTTTAACTGAAAATTGCACGGACGTGTGACGCTGTACACAAATAAAATCCATGTCCTTTTTTTCCCACAAATAGAGCTTTCTTTTGGTGGTATTTGATCACCGCTGTGGTTTTAATTTTTTGCGCTACAAAACAAAAATAGACCAACTATATAAAAAATATATATATAAAAATATATATATATTTTTTACATCCTGCTATAAAACATATCCAATAAAAAATTGTGAAAAATCTAATTCTTCATAAATGTAGGCCAATATGAGTCTGCTGCGTAGACTCATCCCCTTCATTCCAGAAAATGACAAAGCCATAGTAGTCGGAACAATCATCAACTCTCGACTACGCAAACTCCCTCTACATAGGACTACCTACATTCCAGATTGCACGCCTACAAGTCGTTCAAAACACAGCAGCAAGACTAGTCACAGGAAAAAAATCCTGGGAATCCATCTCCCCCTCCCTGAAGATCCTACACTGGCTAACCATAAAGGATCGGATCACATTCAAGACCCTCTGCCTGACCCACAAATGCACACAAGGAGATGCTCCTCAATACTTATGCGAAAAAATACAACACTACACTCCCAATCGCAACCTCCGATCCAACAACCAAAACCTCCTCCTCGTCCCCAAGTCCCGGTACAAATCAAGGGGAGAACGAAGATTTGCAGTCCAAGGACCACGGCTATGGAACGCTCTACCTACAAACATCCGCTTAGAAAAAGACCATCGGGCCTTCAGGAAAAAACTCAAGACCCACCTCTTCTAAGAAGGAATCAACGCAGGTCGGATCAAGCGCCTCGAGGCGATTCAGTTCGCAGTTGCAGCGCTATACAAGTCATTCATTCATTCATTCAATATGTATTCTGCTACATATATTTTGTAAAAAAAAAAAAAAAATCCCAATAAGCGTATATTGATTGGTTTGCGCAAAAGTTATAGCGTCTTCAAACTATGGGATATTTTTATTTATTTATTTATTTTCACTGGTAATGGCGGTGATTAGCGACTTATATCAGGACTGAGATATTGGACACTAACTGACACTTTTTTCAGGACCAGTGACACTAATATGGTGATCAGTGCTAAAAATATGCACTGTCACTGTACTGACACTGGCTGGGAAGGGGTTACACATCAGGGGCGATCAAAGTGTTAAATGTGTGCCTAGCGGGTGTTTTCTTACTGTGAGGGGGAGGTGCTTTTACTTGCGGAAGACATAGATCAGGGGAAGACATAGATCCAGTTGTTCAGGAACTACAATTCCCACCATGCCTTGTCATGTCTGTGAATTTTAGAGTTTTACAATTCCTTAAAGTGGGGCTGCGGTCCAAAAAAAAAAAAGGGGCATAAAAATCATAAAAAAAAAAAAAAAAAAAATAATTGGTAAAAAAAATAATTTTTACTCACCTCTAAATGCCTGTTGCTAGGGGGTCCCTCGTAGTCTGCCACCTTCAGTGCCCGGGCTAAACGTCACTTCCCCCTCGGCGCCGCACAGTCATCTGGGACCTGTCACGTGTCCCAGATAACTGAGCGTCAAATCACGGCGCACGGCGCCGCTCGCGCATGCGCAGTGGGTGCCCGGCTGTGAAGCCACAGCCAGGTTCCCACATTAGGAATGCCGGCGCCGCGAGCGGCTCGGGGAACGAGGGGGGGCCTCGTTCCCCCGCATCGCTGGACCCTGGGACAGGTAAGTGTCCAAAGTCAGCAACTGCAGTATTTGTAGCTGCTGACTTTAAAAAAAAAATAAAAATTTTCCCCGGGACGGAGCTCCGCTTTAATGGGATGTGTAGTTCCGCAACAGCTGGAGAGCCATAGTTTGAAGATTCCTGGCATAGATCCTTTTCCCTGCCTTGCAGAGACACAGGATCCATGTCTTTTCTACTGAGAGAATGGCGATCTTCCTTGCTTACATAGGCAGACTGGCAGAATGATCGCCACTCGCACCCGCTACCCGGAAGTGCGGGATCACATATACTGTATATACATGATCCTGTGCACAGCAGCCATCCCGTAGCAGTAAAACTGCTATAGGGCGGTCAGCAAGCGGTTAAGGTGACAACGCTCACTTAATGTTCTGTACTTTTGGAGAAGCAGCATCGTCATCATAGGCCAAAACGCGTGTTGGGACTACAAAACACCCCTCCCTCTTCTAATCTCTATAACACATGTTAGGAGGTGGTTTGTAGTCCACAGAGGCTAACTAGACAAAGCTGATGACAATCCTTTGGATTTTATAAGGGTGATGTATGCCAAGATTCAAAAAAAACAAGTGATAGACAAAACCATCAAAAAATCTGAGGACTTACAATATACCTTCAATAGCAAATGCAAAAAGAGTAATCCAAATAAAATAAATTATGTTTTATTACAAAATGTCATAAAACGCAGCCACATAGGGCATAAAGATCACATATTGCATATACAGATGTCTAAAACTGGTTTCACACTGGAGCGGTGGGGGCGCTGGCGGTAAAGCGGCGCTATATTTAGCGCCGCTTTACCGGCGTTTTAGCGGCGCATTGCGGCCGCACGCGGGGTGTTTTTACCCCCGCGAGCGGCCGAAAAAGGGTCAATACCGCCCGCAAACCGCCGCTATAGCGGCGTTTTGCGGGCGGGTTCGGCGCGCTCCCCCATTGTTTTCAATGGGACCGGGCGCTATAGGATCGGTAAATATACCGCTCCTATAGCGAGCCAAAGATGCAGGACATTTTTGAGCGTCCTGCAAGCGCACCGCTTCAGTGTGAAAGCCCTCGGGCTTTCACACTGAAGGAACAGCAACAGCTGTTTCGGGTCGGTTTGCAGTGTGAAAGGGGCCTTATAGATAGATTTCTGCCAGAAATACATTGATGAATCGTAACACCTTGTTTAATTAAAATACACAGAGATGAGAAACAAGGTCTACGCATTTCACTGAGGAAACCCGCTTCTTCAGGACTTCTGTAATCTCAAATGTGTGAGGTATGTATTATAAACTCCTAGAGATTCTACAAAAAAAGACAATAATGATCATTACATCAAAAAGTAACCAAAAAAACAACACAAGACAAGAAATTGACTTCAATATTGTACAGAAAAGTCAATCCTCCATCTCTTGGCATAAGCATGCAAGGAATACCACTAAAGTAAAAAAGAGGAGAACAAAAAAAAAAAAAAGGGGGGGGGGGCAATAATTTATACCTCGCTGGTCTGTCCCATAGGCGCCAATGCAGAGAGGGGCGTCTGGCATCCAAGGGCAGTCATAAACAGGATCACCCGGGCCGTGGGGGGCCCATACCTTATTTTATAGCTACCCCATTTTTTTTCTCCTCTTTCTTACACTGGTGGTCTTCCTTGCATGCATGTGCCAAGTATTGGAGGACTGACTTTTATGTAAAATATTGAAGTTGAATTTCGTGTCTTGTGTTCTTTTTTTGTTTGATTTTTGATGTAGTTCAACGCGTGCATGCGTGTGTCACTACCATTTCCAACTGTGTTCGCTAAGAAGAAACACATCTAAATGTTTTTTTGAATTTAACCTAACTCCCCTCTTATTCCACCAACTGGGGAAGGGAGTTTCACATTCTTACCGCTCTAAAAGTAAAGAACCACTTGCGCAGTTAAGATTGAATAGCTTCTCTTACAGCTTCATTGTGTGGCTGTGAGTCTTCCTTAGAGACCTAAGATTAAATCGCCTTCTGCCAATGATACAATCCCCACTTAACCGCTTCCGCCCTGGAAGAATTTATCCCCGTCCTGACCAGAGCACTTTTTGCGATACGGCACAGCGGGCTTTAACTGACAATTGCGCGGTCGTGCGACATTACACCCAAACAAAATTGACGTCTATTTTTTCCCACAAATAGAGCTTTCTTTTGGTGGTATTTGATCACCTCTGCAGTTTTTATTTTTTACGCTATAAAGAAAAAAAGAGCCACAATTTTTTTAAAAAAAGCAATATTTTTTTGCTATAATAAATATCCCCAAAAAATATATAAAAAAAACAAATGTTTTTCTCAGTTTATGCTGATATGTATTCTTCTACATATTTTTGGTAAAAAAAATTGCAATAAGCGTATATTGATTGGTTTGCGCAAAAGTTATAGCATCTACAAAATAGGGGATAGATTTATGGCATTTTTATTATTAATTTATTTTTTACTAGCAATGGCGGTGTTCTGCAATTTTTATTGTGACTGCGACATTATGGCGGACACATCGGACACTTTTGACACTATTTTCGGACCATTGTCATTTATACAGCGTTCAGTGCTATAAAAAAAATGCACTGATTACTGTGTAAATGACACTGGCAGAGAAGGGGTTAAACACTAGGGGGCGATCAAGGGGTTAAGTGTGTCCTAGGGAGTGAGTCTATCTGTGGGGGGGATGGGCTTCCACTGACATGAGAGCGATCACTGCTCCCGATCACAGAGAGCAGTAGATCCCCATTAGACATGTGCACAACAAAAAAATTTGTTTATTTTCGTTTCGTTTTTTTCGTTTCCGTTGATTCGTAATGATTCGTAAATTCGTACCTCGTCGGTGTTCGTATTCGTAACGATTCGTATTTTCATAAGAGTTATTTTTCCGTTGATTCATTTTTCCATTAGTTTAATTTTCGTTTATTCGAAATTCGGACGCATTCGTATTTATTCGTACATTCGTAACATTCATAGATTCGTAATCGGAGCATAATTCATAATTTTATGTAATGTGTATGCTATTATTACATTTTAAGAGACACGGAAAATTACCAATCAAAAAAAAAAGTTACGAATGTACGAATTTTTTCGTTCAATCCATTCGAAGCATGTTAAGCAGCGCCATTGTAAGAGACACGGAAAAATTACGAATCAAAAAAAAAAAAGTTACGAATGTACAAATTTTTTTGTTCAATCCATTTGAGGCACGTTAAGCAGCGCCATTGTAAGGGACACGGAAAATTGCCAATTCAACAAAAAAAAAGTTATGAATGTACACATTTTTTCGTTCATTTTGATTTTCGTTGTTCCCGTTTTCGTTTTTCAGATTTTCTTCTTTCGTAGATTCGTTGTTTCTAATTGAGTTTTTTCGGATTTTCGTTGTTTTCGGATTCGTTCGATTCGAACGATTAGTTATTCGTTAAAATTTTTAGCGAATCGTTCGTTCATTCGTACGATAACGAATGAACGAAAATAACGAAAAAAAACGAAAAACGAAAAAAAACGAAAACGAATTGCACATGTCTAATCCCCATCATGTCACTAGGCAGAACGGGAAAATGCACCCTGTGGACATCGAGTCTGCAGGACCCGTGGGCATGGTAACGAAGCATGCGGCGGGCATGCATACCCACAATGCCGTGATTTAAAAGGGATGTACCTGTACGACCATTTGCCCAGCCATGCCATTGTGCCGACATACATCGTCGTGCACTGATCGGCTAGTGGTTAAAAATCTTAAGCGCTTCTTCTCCAAGGAGAATATGTTTAATGTTTGTAGTCATTCTTCATAACTGAGGTCTTCTAACCCCCATTTTTTTCTCTCCAGCTCAGTATTGGTGACCAAAACTGGATGGTATCCTCAAGATGTGGCTGAGCCAGAGTTTTGTACAGTAACTGATATTTTTGTTCATTTCTGTCCCCTTGTTAAAAATTCCCAATAAACACCTGGACTGCATGACAAGGTTTGAAATGGCTACAGCCCTTCCTTTAACCACAAAACACTTAACAATTCCAATTAACAATAGCCAAAAAAAAAAAACACACAGCATTACTGTAAATAACATAATGACTGTCGGGTACGAGGAGGGGTCTTTGGTGTCTGCTATCCAAAAGGCTTGACCAGACCTTTGACTACCATTGGCACCACCACCTTGACCATCTACCTTTTAACCCACCAGCTTGAGATCAGCTCCTGAAATTACCACTTCTGTCTTCCAAGGGACCGAGGTACCAATAACCCCAATTTTCTAACCAGCTCACTTTTTCACAGATCCCCAAAGACCCACCAAGCTGCCATGACAGTCAAAAGAAAAAAAAACAAATCTGTGGTCAAACAGTAAATGAGGGAGGGTGGGTGGTCCAACATTCTTCCTTTGTTGACTGGAGATGTGCACGACGGAAGAATGTTGTTTAGTTTCGGACCTGTTTGTTATAATCATTTTGATTAGTCATATTCTTCATGTTGAAATGATTCATTTTTGGAATTCGTTACATATATTCAGATTTGTTTTGTACGTTCGTTATTGTCAAATCAAAAATTAAAAATTCGAATTTCAGAAGACAGCTATATTCCTTCTATCTTATTCTATTCTAATTTAGTCTATTTTTTTTCCTTCCAATTTTTTTTTCTATTCTACTCTATTATATTCTTTTAGATTTCATTCTACTCAATTTTTTTTAATTCTGTTATATTCTATTTTATTCCATTAAATTGTTTGTTTTGTACGTTCGTTATTGTCAAATAAAAAATAAAAAATTTGAATTTCAGAAGACAGCTATATCTTATTCTATTCTAATTTAGTCTATTTTTTTCTTTTCATTTTTTTTCTATTCTACTCTATTCTATTATTTTATATTTCATTCTACTCAATTTTTTTAATTCTGTTATATTCTATTTTATTCCATTATATTGTTTTCTGTTAGTTGGAATCATCATCTTTTTTCACTTTTATACCTTACTGTATTTATTGCAATACGTTTCCATTTCGAATTCAAATTTATTTTCGAATTCATATTAATTTCCGAATTCAAATTCCTTTTTTAAATTCGGATAATTTGTTTTGTTATAATTTATTTTAGATTAATTGAAATTCGTTACTACCAATCAAGTCACACATGTCTAGTGTTGACTTTCTGAAATTAACTCCCAGAAACCCTCCCTAGATCCTACACCTGTGGCTCCTCCCGACGATCTGATCCTCCACTTCCACCTTTTAACCCACCAGCTTGAGATCAGCTCCTGAAATTACCATTTCTGTCTTCCAAGGGACCGAGGTACCAATACCCCAAGCTGCCATGACGGTCAAAAGAAAAAACAAATCTGTGGTCAAACAGTAAATGAGGGAGGGTGGGTGGTCCAACATTCTTCCTTTGTTGACTGGAGATGTGCACGACGTAAGAATGTTGTTTAGTTTCGGACCTGTTTGTTATAATCATTTTGATTAGTCATATTCTTCATGTTGAAATTATTCATTTTTGGAATTCGTTACATATATTCAGATTTGTTTTGTATGTTCGTTATTTTAAAAACAAAAATAAAAAAATTTAATTTAGGAAGACTATCTTATTCTATTCTAATCTGGGCATTTTTTTTTCTTTTCTATTTTTTTTTTCTATTCTACTCTCTTCTATTCTTTTATATTCCATTCTACTCTATTTTTTAAATTCTACTATATTCAATTTTATTCCATGCTATTCTTTTCTGTTCTATTCTATAAAACATAAGTAGGAATCATCATCTTATTTCACTTTTATGCCTTACTGTATTTATTGCAATATGTTTCAATTTCGAATTCCAATTCAAATTAATTTTCTAATTAATTTCCAAATTCATATTAATTTCCGAATTCAAATTCCTTTTTTAAATTCGGATAATTCGTTTTGTTATAATTTATTTTTGATTCATTGAAATTCTCTACTATTCAAATCGCACATGTCCATTGTCGACCTTCTGAAATTAAAGCGGGGTTTCACCTTAAAAAATGTTTTTTTAAAAGTCAGCAGCTAAAAAAAAAGTCGCTGCTGACTTTTAATAAGTACACTTACCCTCCCAGGGCGCCCGCGATGTCGTTCGTGGAGGCCGAGATGTCCATCGGCTATCCGGATCCAGCGCCGCCATCCTCAGTAAGGGAAACGGCTTCCCGTTTCCTACTGCGCATGCGCGAGTCGGCGCGCGGCCCACTGCGCATGCGAGAGTCTTATTTGTGAATGGGGAACGCGATGTGTTGTGGGACACAGTTCCCATAACACACCGCGCCCCATTCACCTGAAGACAGAAGAAGAGAAGATCACCGCGGCGCTGGAGGAGGCAGATTAGGACGATCTGCCTAGCAACAGCCATTTCTGGTAAGTAAAAAAAAATAATTTTTTTTTTTTTTTTTTTTTTTTAAATTGTTACTAACATTTTTTCAAGTTTTCATTTTCAGGGTGTCCCACCACTTTAACTCCGAGAAACCCTCCCCAGATCCTACCCCTGTGGCTCCTCCCGACGATCTGATCCTCCACTTCCAGTCGGGTAAGACCATCTGCTTCTCTACTAACCCTTTTCTGGTTGAAAGTATCTCACCTAAGTCGTGTAACCCTTCCAGTGCTGTCTGTAGAGCACAAGCACAGTGCATAGAAGGGTAGGAGCTCACTGGATTTCTGGCAGATCAATGGGTAATTTAAAAAAAATAATACATTTTTTTTTGCACAAATCGAAAAGATATAGCAAAAAACTACTTTTGGTATATTTAACAAACCAAATCAAGTTAGGGTTACATACACTATAGGCTTGGTGTAAATATTGGTCCTGCATAGTTCAGCTCACAGCTGCTTTAGAAGTCATGCCAGGATTTAAAAAAAATAAAAAGAAAGTTTTTACTAAGACCCTAATTTTCCAAATTTTTTATACATTTTTGAACACAGAAAATTAAAGAATTCAAACTTTATTGTAAATGCATTAAAATTATATTTCAACTCATAAATGTCTGAGCTCACGCTAATGGGAAATTTACATGTCGGTAATACTTATGCACATGGGAAACAAATACATTTTCTTTTTTATTATTTATATATTTTCGTTTTTTTATTGATTTAATTTTCTTTAAAATGATCTTGAAACTATGCATACGCCATTCTTTCCCTAATCAGCCGGCACATTCCTGGTCATGTTTGCCCAATAAAATTTCACATTTACAAGACGCAGCTTCCCCACCTGAAATATCGCCTGAAATATTCATGCTATTATTGAAGTCTCGTGGCCATTTATGATGTCATTAAATTATGACAGCTCTTCCCCGCCGTGTACTTTACTGTCTTGTTTAACATTTTCATGTATATTCTGCGTGAAAGAAAATACTTGATTACCCATTTTCTTTTTAAAGACCGAAAACTGAGAAATGGATGGCCACGGGGAGGAAAGAAGACGCAAAACTATTTACAATCGGCATAAAAATGACAAATCGCCCCTTTCTTCAAGGCCATTTTAATTTTAGTTGAAATATTTGTATTCCCCTTTGTGGCATACAAATACAAATATTTCAACTAAAATTAAAACCAAAATAAAATTTTGATTATTTAAATAAAAATACAAGTACCTCTGCCCTGCAGTAACTTTTACAATAAAATTTTATATAATGATCTATGGATATAATTTACACTTTTATTTCTAAATGGCCTAAAAAATTAAAAAATATGGAAAATAAAAGTGCAACTTAAAGGAGATATAAACCCCAACTGGATGACATTTATTGTGCTGATTGCCTTTTAAAAAAAATATATTAAATACTTATTTTTAGTTTTTTATTATTTGTTGCTACCACATTGCAGGCACTTTCTGCATGCACTCCAGGGATGGCTGGACGGCATTTCTTAGAAAGGATTTCCAGATGTTGACAACAGCGGACCATGCCTGCCTAATATGTGATGAAGCACACGGGGTGAAAACATAGCATCACAATCGGGGTACAGGGACAAAGTGTGTTCAACCGGTAACAGGAAGTGCCTGCACAAGGACCTTCTTGGTAGAATAATCAGGTATATGAAACCTTAGTGATTGGGTATACTGTGCATATATATATATATATATATATATATATATATATATATATATATATATATATATATATATATATATATATATATACGTATAAGTGCATTTCCACCTTTTGCCCAATAAAAACAGTCGTAACCACAAATTTAAGGCCTTATTCACACTTCACGTAGCAGAAAAGGGAACTTGCGTTCCCGCTCACGATTTTGTGTAGGCAATTTTCACCATGTTCCATGTGTCACACATAGGCAAGCCCATTCAGTTTAATGGGCAGCCCTTTGTGCGTTTGTCGACCCAAAAGAAGCTCCTGCTCCTCTCTGGACGACACGCTTCACAAGAGTTTAAAAAGCGCGCCTTGCCTTGATCGCGTTATAATCGCTGCAAAATCCCACCGCGTTTTGGGTGCCATTTAGAATGAATGGCACCTAAAAACATGTGTCACATTTTGTAGGGATTGAAATCGCAGACGGAATTGTGTGATTCCACACGGAATTCCGAATCGCCAAGTGTGAATGGGGCCCAAGATATGAATAACTGCCAAATATGCAAGAAAGGTGTACCTGCCATTGGTATTGAATGTTAGTGACTTTTTGTGGTTTAATGGTTTCTGGTTTCATTTCCAAAAATGCAATAACGGATCCTGGGACTGCTACTGGTGTCACCTTGGAAAACATTGTGGTTTGTTAGCTGTTACCTTGCATCAGAGCATGGGAATGTCTTGTGCTCCTCGTATTTATGGATACAAAAAAAGATATTCTGGGTTATGTTCTACTATGTAAAATGGGAACGAGGATGGATTGAGTAGCTCCTGAATTATCAAGCCAAAAACAACTGAACATGATCAAGCATGGATGGTGTGAACATTGACCAAGGAGAGAGGGCACTTGGAATGTCCAAGCTGTGCTGTATGTGAAGGACAACTGTTGCTACCAACAAGAGGAAAAGGTTGGAGGTTTTACATGTAGCACCCCTTTAACACCCCAAAGGCACATCCAGAGGCAGGAGTGGGCTAGCATTTCACCTCAGTCCATGGTTAAAATGGGAGGGCCGAGAATATATATTGGGCGCCATTTGAGGTAAAGGTTCGGGGGGGCCAGAGACCATAGCAGATAAATTACAGACTCTCCAGATCCAGATCAATGTCCAGCTTCAGTTTCAGAACCTTTTTGGCTGACTCGGCAACACTGTAAATACATTCCCAAATTTCAGTGCATCCTCAAAGTGGGTCACCAGGCCCTTCTGAGAGACCAGCCTTCTTCCTTGCTCTCTCCAGAAAGGGGCCCCCCCTAGGTCTCCTCCTTGGTCAGCCTCCAGACCAGGCAGGACAGTTTCAGGACCACTTCAGCAAACATTAGACCACAAAACATGTTATTGGGCCTAACAGCAGAGCTCCATCCAGCAGCACCCCCTATGCCTCAGCCCAGGGGAAGAGATTGGGCACATGGCCTGTCGCAAATATTTATATCCTCCCCCAGCACGCATCAGTGGCATAAACCTCCTACTAGATGGGCTAGAAAATATAAATATTCATAACTTAGTTTTGTGTGTGAAATCTCATACCATGACCAGTGATACCAGTGACATCTACTGACTACAGTGAGTAATCACATACTAACCTAAGATTAGGGTAAAACCGGGTGAAAAACTATACAACCCGTCTGAGCTAACTACAGCCCAGCAAAAAAACTAACTAAATTAACATAGTAGCCCCCATTTGGCACAAGGGGGCAATGCACACATTGTGGCATTACATAAAAACCCAAGCAGCCAACATAGCAGCTTGTAGGTAAGTGGTTGGTTGAGAAAAGGGGGGGGGGGGTGCGGTGAAAATGTGTATTAAAGCGGTTCTGCACACATTTCATTTAGTAAGTCTCTTTGCCTTCCAAATCAGGCAAAGAGTACTAAATGAAATGTGTTTTTTTTTTTCCACTTACCTTGTAATCGATGACTTCCTGTCCTCTGTCTCTGCGG
The DNA here is from genome assembly GCA_028564925.1 of Lithobates sylvaticus. Taxonomy (NCBI): domain Eukaryota; kingdom Metazoa; phylum Chordata; class Amphibia; order Anura; family Ranidae; genus Lithobates; species Lithobates sylvaticus. The sequence goes on along the minus strand of CM053026.1, from coordinate 41,616,352 downwards.
GAGTGGGCGGGGTCTGTGCGGGGATCCTCGTCACGCCGCACTGTCTCCTGGGATCTGGTGTCATTGATCCCAGGAGTCTGTGCGGGCATCTTCCGAAATCTCGCGAGATGTCGGCCACATCTTCCGAAATCTCGCGAGATGTCGGCCAGATGTCGGCCAGAACGTGAGCTGCACTTCGCCGTTACTGCGCACGCGCGAGATCGGCGCAGTAACGGTGATGCATGCTGGGCCATCTGAAGTGCCTGTGGGGTTTCACATGCCCACAGGCAAGATGGCCCCCAGCAGGAAGGATGATTCTAATTTTTTTACAGGACGAAAACCGGCAGCAAGGACTCGGAGAACAGGAACACGTGAGTACATACAAAACATGTTGCAATCCATAGCATCGCTCAAAAAAAAAAAAAATAGACAGTGCAGAACCGCTTTAAGCACCTGTTTCGATTTTTATTTTATCTTTTATAGAGCCTTTCAGGTGTATTCAGGTCCTTGTTCACCCCACCTGAGTGAGCCCATCAGGAAGCTGTTACTGTAAAGGGCCAATCATAAGTCATAAGCAGCTGAGGCATTCCCCACCCGCAGCCGCACATATACAGACTTTATGTCAGGCCGGGGAATGCCCCAGCCGCAGATGATTGGCCCAGTACAGGTGACAGCTTCCTGATGGGCTAGCTCAGATGGTTTCAGACTAGGATCCGAACACGTCCGAGTTCATCCTTATCAATGGGTCAAATGCAGCCCAGTTTGAAGTGCTTCTGACCTACATTGGCTTGCTTTTGACTTGCTTCAGCTGCTTTTGCATTCCTGTAGACTTGTATGGGCAGAGAAGCAGTCCGGAAGACAAAAGCCCATCAATGTTGGCCCTTACTAGCTTTGCTTTTTGCACACTCTTGCTTAAAAATGGCAGGGAAAGAGAAATAGCGATGGTGATAAATGTGTGCGGCGTTTTCCGGCATTTAGGCAGTTTGGCACATGCTAAATTACAGTAACAAATAAAGGTTATTCTCTCTTGCAACATTCTATCTCCCAATTGCATTTTGTAGAGAGCAGTCTTTTGAAATCTGATGATGGAAGGGAATTGGCTGCGGGAAGAGGTATTGTATGGAGGTGTGTTGGACGGCTACCAAGTATATGATCTTCATAAATGTCAGAATGTTTGCAGCCTTACATCATTGAAAAGCAATCATGTTCATATCTGCTCTCATAAAAAGACATTTTGCACGGAACAATTTCCTTCTCGTTGTATTGTGTCTTGCAGACGCCGGCTCGTTAAACTGGCCCAATCTATATTTCTGTAATGACACCGTAGCTGCAGAGGGACTCCGAGGTATAAAAGGGGACGGGCTTTACAATGAACAGAAAGAGTGGTGACCTGGCTGAAAGTGTAAATTATTTTACACGATAGGGAGATAATTGGTAAGAATGTGGTCACATTATCATAAGCTTTTCTGTAATCCACTTAGCATAAGTAAGCAAGATAAAAGAGTTTTTCTAATCAAAATAAGAGCACCACTTTAACGAAATTGGTCTTTTCAGATTTACTTTTGCTTACCTCCCACTCTGTTCGCACAGAAATAAGCTGAGAAAAAGTCCTGCCAAGATCCACAGAGTTAAATAGTCACTCCCCACCCTCTCTTCCCAATGATGGATACTCAAGGGGCCAATTGCCATGCACCAGATTGGTGACTGGCTTCTCAGGCATCCAGCATTGCCTTCAAGTGGTTGGAAGGGAAAGGGGTCCGATGGCCCCCCAATTTCTGAAAGCAGTGGGTATTTCTCATCAAATCCCCCAGAGGAGAACTGAGCCTTTGGGGTGGGAAAGGAAGTACAAGCATCTGTGTGGACCAGCTTTACCAGAATTGACAATGTTGGATTTTCTTATATCTACCTCCCACTCTGTTTACCCACAGGAATGAGTTGAGAAATATTCACTCCCCATCCCCCCTGACAATGCCTAGCCTTCTAAAACAGCTTGGCAACTTGCCTCTCAGGTATCCAGCATTGACCTTCCAGTGGTTGGAAGGGAAAGGAGTCACATGGCACCCACCAATTACTGAAAGCAGTGGATATTTCTTATCATATATCCAGAAGAACTGAACCTTGGGGGAGTGAAGGGAAGTATAAGCATCTGCGTGGCCTTGCTTTAACAGAATTGGTCTTGTTGGGTTTTCTTTACTTACCTCCCACTCTGTCCACACACAGGAATGAGCTGAGAAAAAGTCTTGTGTAAGCTTCACAGGGCTAAATAAATGGCTCCCCCTGTTCCTGAAAGTGGCGGGTATTTATCATCAAATCCCCAGGAGACCAGAGCCTTGGGGGAGTAAAGGGAAGTATAAGCATCTGCGTGGGCTGGCTTTAACAGAATTGGCTTTGTTGGATTTTTTTTTATTTACCTCCCTCTCTGTCCACTCACAGGAATGAGCTGAGAAAGTCTTGTGTAAGCTCCACAGGGCCAAGTATTTTGTAATCCTGACAAGGCTACATATTCGGCTTCCCACCCTCTCTTTGACAATGCTGGATACCCGAGGGACCAAATCCCCTGCACCAGCTTGGCAACTGGCCTCTCAGGCATCCAGCATTGGCCTTCAAGTGGTTGGAAGGGAAGGTAGTCTGATGCCCCCCCAATTCCTGAAAGGAGCAAGTATTTATCAAGTATTTATCATTAAATCCCCAGGAGACCTGAGCCTTGCTGGATTTTTTTTTATTTACCTCCCTCTCTGTTCGCCCACAGAAATGAGCTGCGAAAAAGTATTTTGTAAGCCTCACAAGGCTACATATTCACTTCCCCACCGTCTTTGACAATGCTGGATACCAGAGGGACCAAACCCCCTGTACCAGCTTGGCAACTGACCTCTCAGGCATCCAGCATTGGCCTTCAAGTGGTTGGAAGGGAGTCCGATGGCCCCCAATTCCTGAAAGGAGCTTTACCAGAATTGGCCTTGTTGGGTTTTTTTTATTTACCTTCCTCTCTGTCCACTCACAGGAATGAGCTGAGAAAGTCTTGTGTAAGCTCCACAGGGCTAAATAAATGCCCCCCCCCCCCCTAATTCCTGAAAGTAGCAGATATCTCTCATGAAATACCAAGGAGAACTGAGCCTTGGGGGAGTGAAGGGAAGTATAAGCATCTATGTGGGCCGACTGTACCAGAATTGACCATGTTTGATTTTATTTTATCTGCCTCTCACG